>JAMAJW010000072.1:0-178324 GCA_023628855.1 Coniochaeta sp. PK30-01
GGTTCTAGAAATTCTATACGTAATATTTAACGTATATTGTATTATATAATACTAGTTGTATTTTTATACTAGTATAGTTTACAAAGTATATAAAGCTTATATAAGTTATAGTAAATATTTTAACAACTATAGCTTTTAAGCTATAAGATTACTAAGAACGGGACAACTAATAACCTAAGACAAAGCGAGCTTTGCGAAGCGAAGAGAACCGGCTAAAGAGTTGTAATAGTATTTGAAGTCGCTACCTTAGAGTTTGCTAGTTCTAAGGGCCCAGTTAGAAATTTTGACCGGCCGTCACTCGAACATTAAACGCGAACGAACAAGCAAAAAATCCGACGTCTGATCAGGCAGGCCGGTTGCCTTGTAGAGTATTGCAGAAGTTAAGAAGTAGTAGAATAGGAAGAAGGTTTAGTCTATTCTTACGTTTAAGTCTCTCTAGCGAACTTAGGTTTAAACTGCAATTATAAGTGAACAGCTTGTCGTATAGAAATACAAATAGGAGCGCTAGACTAATTAGAAAAATACGAATCGAACAATATATACAAAAAGAGAGTAGTAATTGATTAAAAAAGTATTTTAAAAACTATACTACTAATCTTGTTTCCCTTCTTCTTCTCTTTCTTGAAGAAACCGCTCTGCTAAAATATTATATGTAGCCCTTCGTTATATAACTTGAGCGCTTCAACGCGATCCCTATATCATTAGTATATAACGTAATCTATACTAGTAATTTAACAATACTAAACTAAAATAAAACTAATAATAAAAGATATTACTTTAGAAACTTAATAGTTTTTTTATTTTTCTTTTCTTTCTTCTTTTATTTAGAAAGAAGTTCTTCAGAAGAAGAGTTTTCTTCTATTTAATAACAGTAACAGCGGCTAAAAGTAAGAGTATAGGGAAAAAGGGGGTAGAAGTAATAGTAGGGAATAATAGTAGTCGCGGTTAGTTTGTAACTTATAAAGACTATTTTTTAAATAGTATAAAAAACAACTACTATAAACTATTCTACTAGCTTTTACATAGTAATATAAAACTGTAAAACTTTAGCTATTAATTATTTTAAATGACTTTTAATATAAGATATTTAAGTTTTTTTTATCGTTTTAATAATTTTAATTAACTTTTAACTTATTATAATAAAAGACTAAAGAGTCAGATAACTTAGTAGTATAAGAGGTAATACTAGCTATATAGTTATATAAAAATATCTAAAATATTAAAAAGCTATACTAGTATAAAAATACAACTAATGTTATATAAAATATTATATACTACTTCATAATATAATATACGTTAAATATTATATATAAAATTTCTAAAACTTATTAGAATATTTTAAGTAGCAAATATTATAAATCAATCTTCTAAAATATTTTAAGGAGTGAATATTACAAATACAATGCTAAATACTAGATTACGAATATTACAAATTGTAATTCTAGAAAATACTATTTGCTACCTTTCAAATATATATAGACTTTTCCTTCTTTCTAAATAAAAGAAAAAGAATTATAAATAATAACTTTGAATATCTTATAATATAATACTATTATATTTTTTATACTTTTATACTACTTTTATTTATATTATAAGCTTTCTTGACTTCTTATACACTTATCTTAACCTTTATAAGCATTTTAAGCTATATTAATGTAAGTGTTTTGATTATAAATATTTGATTATAAATAAAGATAATAATACGTTAAAATAAATAATATTTTAAATTATAGTACAGTCTATATTAAAGGATATTAATATAACTTAAAGTAAGCAATTATTAGTAGTTTATATATAACTTTTTATTTAGTTTTTTCTTTTAGTTTTTTCTTTTTTTTTTCTATACTTGTTATATCTTTATAGACTATATATATATATTTTTTTCTAAAATTATATTTTCTTTCAATAATAAAAACATTTAATATTCATATTTATAAGATAATATTCTTTTTTAGCTTTCTTAAAACTAAGTTTATATTTATAAAACTACTTTCTAATATGTTTTAAAGTATAAAGAGAGAACTTATAAGCATCGTAATAAGATAAAGTATTATCGATACAATAAACGTACTGACTAGGATTTAAAAGAGAAACTTTATAGGTTACAAAGCTTTTACTTTTGTAGTTAGAATGTAAAAGTATTTCATTGAGATTAGAAAGATAGTTTAGAAAAACTTATTTTTACGCTTAGTTAAAGATTTAATAGGTTTCTTTTATTTTAATATATAATTAAATATAGTAGCTGTTATATGAGATTTATACTATTTTTTAAAGTTACACTTAGTTTTGTAGAATATTTGCTAACTTCAGCTAATTAGTAGCTAAAGCTTATAATTGCACTTACTATATAAAAGCAGTTATACTTACGCTTAATATATTATATGTAGTTCTTTAGTTAATTTAATATCTTACTATAAGATATACTGTTTGCTATTTTATTATATTTATTATAAGTATATAAGAAAAGAATTCTTTTACGTCTTTAGTAGATAGTTTTTTAATTACTTTAGTAATTACTCCAAATATTCTTTTAAACTTACAAGCTTACTTAAATAAGATTTTATTTTAATAACTCTTATAACAACTATTAACTATTAGTACTTGCTTACCTTAAGTAATAGAAACTTACTTTTAACTATTAAGTTTCTTTAATATTCTTATATCATCTTATTAAATATTATTTTTAAGTTATTGTAACGATCTTTAGGGAGCTTAAGGGTCAGAGGTAAGTTTCTGTTACTTAGGGTAAGTAAGTGCTAGTATCGACAGTTGTTATAGAGTCGTTAAGACAGAGTTTTATTTAAGTAAGCAGTAAACTTAAGAGAATACTTAAATTAATTACTAAAGTAATCAAGAACTATCTACCCGGAAGCTATAGAAAACTCTTCCCTATATAGTTGTAGAAACAGTAGTAATAGATCTGATCGTTAACCGATCAGTCTAATTAGTAATAGATATAATTTTAAACCGATTATATTTATTAGTTACGTAACTCCGGGTCTTTAGCTTATACTATACGATAAGCCTTATATACCCTTTTCTTTATCTATTAGCAAAGTACTTTCGTTACTTATAAGTTCGTAATACTATTCTCTTCTTTCTTTAGTTATTGCTTTTAAGACTAAGTACTTCTTATAAGTAGCGCTAATAGCTTATATAAGTTCTTTGCTAAAAGATTTTCCTTTTTGTATTTTTTTTGTCAATATGTTTAACTGTAGCGTATAGAAGCAAAAGAGAACGAAATTTTCTACTAAACGCAAGTACCGACTACTTGAATCTTTTCTTCAATCTAATCTTATTAATATACTTATTTGTTCTAACTATAAAACAAGAAGCTTTACTTCTTACGAAGCTTCGCCTAATAACTTAAACTGCTGTATTCTTTACGTCTGTAGTAGCTTTTCCCGTTATAACGTTCGCAAGTTCTCTTTAGCGACTTTGGAAAACGCTAGCAAGCAACTCTACGAGCGCGAGTTCGAACTCGAAGCTACCGAAGAGCAACTCTATATCTAACTTGCTAAGATCGATCGCCTTCGTAAATAAAAGAAAATATAGTTCGAAAAGATATTGTATACTGTTCGAAGAAGTATAGAGAGTATAGAAGAACTAGAGAAAGTAGAAAAAGAAGAAACCGAATGTAAAACTGTTCGTAATAACTGTTCGTCTTCGGCTACGTTGTTTTCTTTTGATACTAATTTTACTACAACTTAAGATACCGTTTACGCTAACGTACTGTTATCTCTATCTGTAATCGAGACGCTTTTTCTAACGTAGTTCGAAACTCTTTTAGTAAACGTTAAAAGTTTTCAAAGTAAGATTCTAGTTTCTACGTATTTTCTAAATCGTTGTAACTTTTCTACTTGACGAAGTAGAAGTTTTCTTTGTTTTATTACCGATACCCGATAATCTTTTCTACTTTATACTTTTACGTAAGTTCGAGTTTAACGTTTATTATTAACTTCGCGTTTTTAGCTACTAGTTCTAAAAGCGAAATATAAAATACCGAGTAAATATATACTTTTGCTAAGAATTAGAGTTTGAAGTTATAATCGGATAGTTTTTTGTTAATCTTAAATAGTCCGATTCTTTTCTAATTTAGTTTGTCGTTTAGCTATTTAGTTTTGATATTTTTTCGTAAAAGGTAAATTTTATCTCTTTTTTGTAAAGTTAGTCTTTTTAACTTTTGTTGATTTACGTAATATATTATATACGTATTCAAAAACGTTAGTTCTTCGTACAAGTTTTAGTATAGTTTCTTTAACTATATAGAAGTTCTTAGCGCTTAAAGAAGTCTTTCGTTTTTAATACTTTACTTTATTGTTAAGTTGTAGCTATAGTTGTTTTTAAAGAGTATTGTTAATATACTTTCGATCGTAGCGCTATTGTAAGCTTACTAGGCTACTAGTAACTATTTGACTTAATCGTTTTGCTATTAGTTTATATAGTAGCGAAAGTATTGTTCTAAAGTTTAGTTAGTTCTTTCTGTTTGTCTATCTGTTTGAAAGTAGAACGTAGTTAATAATTTACTTTTAACGTTCAAATACTTTATTAAAGTATTTTAGAATTTTAACGTAAAAAGTTTGTTTTTATTTATAATAAGTTATTTTAGTAGTTTATATTAGCTTATTACTATTTTTACGAACGTGTACGCTATTTCTTACGTATTGTTCGCTTCTTTATACGGTATAAAGTATACGTATTTAGTAAGTTTATCGACTATAACTTAGACGCTATTATATATAGTATCTATTAGTAGTTCTTTAAATAAGAATAGTTTTACGATAAAATCTATCGTTACTACTTCTTATAGTTTTTCTAGCACGTTAATTGTTTATAGTAATTTATATAATTAGTATCGTTTTGTTTTTACTTTGTAATAAACGTTATATTTGTAAATAACTTCTTTAACCGTTTTTTCGAATTCCGGGAAGTTATAAGTCTTTTAGATCTTTATTCGAGTTTTGTAAACCTTTTGATATCTATACAATAGATATTAATAGATTTCCTTTACAAAGTCTTTTCGTAATACTTCTAGTACGTAAACTCGTCTGTTGTACGTTTTTACTTTATAGTCCGGATCTTTATTTCGGATCTTTTACAACTACGTCTAGTCTAACTATACCGTCTAAGTACTATCGAATTCTTTCGTCCGAAGTTCGAAGCTTTTATCTTTTCCGACTTGAAAGAGTACGTTTGACGTTATTTCTTTTTGAAGTTTCAAGTCTTTTCTTCGGCTAAGAACGTTTGCTTTACTGTTCTCCGATCCCTTCTAATAGATAATTTTGAAATTGAAATTAGTAAAAAACTCGTACTATCGAATTTGTTTTTTATTAAGTTCTTTAGTAGTAGTAAATAAAGTAAAGTTTTTATAGTCTGTATAGACTTTAACTTCGTAATTTACGCTAACGAGATAATACTTCTATTCTCTAAAAGCTTCGACTATCGCTATAAGTTCTTTATTATAAATAGTGTAGTTAAGTTCTAGTTTATTTAGTTTCTTCGAGTAGAAAGCTATAGGGTATAATTATTTTTACTTATTTCGTTATCTTAATATACTTTTTAACGCTTAATCGGATACGTTAGTTTTAACTTCGAAAAGCTTCTTTAAGTTAGTATAAATAAAAATTAGTTCTTTTAAGATTTTCCGTTTGAACTACTAAAAAGTTTGTTCTACTTCTTAAGTCTACGTAAACTTTAGCTTTTTCTTTGTTATATTAGTAAGTAGTATAACAATTTTGCTATAGTTTTTGACGAACTTCCGATAGAATTTAATAAGTTTTAAAAAAGATCGTATTTCTTTAACTATTATTAGTATTAGCTATTCTTCGATAGCTTTAAGTTTGTTCGGGTCTATAGCGATCTTCTCCGGGAATATTATATACTTTAGAAACTTTATAGTCTATTTATAAAATTCGTACTTCTCCGGTTCGATTAATAGCTTCGCGTTTTACAATACTTGTAAGATAAAGTAAACGTATCTTCTATATTTTTCGAAATTTTCTAAGTAGATAAGTATATTATTAAAGTATACGACGACGAAGTCGTCTAAATATTTACGTAAAACGTCGTTAATTATTCTTTAGAAAGTTATCGGCGCGTTAGTAAGTCCGAAGGGTATTATATAGTATTTATAGTATCTTATATAAGTCTAAAACGCTATTTTCTACTTATCTTTTTCTTTTATTTTAATAAAATTATACGCTTTTTTGAAGTCTAACGTAATTATAACTTAAACTTTATATAATCGATCTTTCAATTCTAATATTAAAAGTAGTAGTTTTCGATCTTTAATAGTAATACTATTAAGCTAATAGTAATTTATACAAAGTTGTAATTTTCTATTCTTCTTTAGTACAAACAAAATTAGATATTTTACTAGTAACGTTAATAGTCGTATATAACTTTTCTTTAGATTTTTTTTAAGATATTCTTTTAAAGCTTAAAGTTATACTTTATTTAAGAAGTAAATCTTGTAGAATCTAAGCTCTTTGTTTAGCTAGAGATTGATCTCGTAATCCTAACGACTATATTCAAGTAATCTTATTTCAAGCTCGGGTTTAAACAGTTTGTCGTATCGTCGGTATTCTTCTAGAATCGCTCGTAACGATACCGACGAAAGTTCTGTAACAGTATAGCAGATTATTAGAGCTCTTCTAAAGTTACGTATAAGCTTTTCTTCGTAAGGTTTACTCTTTATAGAAGCTAACTCTCTTCTTAGCGTTTCTTACTAGAGTTAGCTTATTCTCTAGTTAACTCGTAAGTTACTCGCTCGTAGCTAAGGTATCTTTAGTACTATTAAGAACGGGACAACTAACAACTTAAGATAAGGCGAACCTTGCGGAGCGAGGGGAGCCGGCTGAAGAGTTGTAATAGTATTTGAGGTCGCTACCTTAGAGTTTGCTGGTTCTAAGGGCCTAGTTAGAGATCCTGACCGACCGTTACTCGAGTATTAAACGCGAACGAACAAGCAAGAGATCTAGCGACTGATCAGGCAGGCCGGTTGCCTTACGGAGTATTGCAAAGGTTAAGAGGTAGTAGAATAGGAAGAGGGTTTAGTTTATTCTTACGTCTAAGTCTTTCTAACGAACTCGGGTTTGAACTATAATTACGAGTAAACGGCTTGTCGTATAGAAATACAGATAAAAGCGTTAGACTAATTAGAAGAATACGAATCGAACAATATATACAAAAAAAAAGTAGTAATTAATTAAAAGACTATTCTAAAAACTATATTTGAGAATCCTCTTTTTTCTTATCTTTTTTGAAGAAACTACTCTACTAAAATATTACAAGTAACCCTTCGTTATATAACTTACCCTTTTAAACGCGATTTCTATATTATACTTTTATTCGTAATATACTACTTAAAAGAGTATATTATATACTTATCTTTTTTCGATTACTTATTTGCAAATAAAAAACGTAACTTATAAATCTTCAGCTAGTTAAAGTTATTTTACAATAACTTGAACTTCTCTTATCTTATCTATTCTACAGCGATAGATCTTTTACTTACTATATATCTAACTTAATCTTAGTTTAGGTACGTCTTACGATACTTAGCGTCTTCGAGCTCGAGAATCTTTAGCTATAAAACTAAAGCTAGCGTTGTTCTTTTAGCTTAACGAAGAAGAGAAACTCTTGTAGAACTACTTTGTAGCTTTTGAAGCTATTCTATCTTTAGTATATTCTTACAGCTTCGTTTACTATAAGCGTTTTTGAAGTCTTCTAAAGATATAGCTATAACTCGCTCTTCAAAGCGAAACTCGTCTTCTACTTTTTTCGCTTTCTTACGTCTTAGTATACGAAACGATAAAAGTAATCCTACTCTTTCCGAAAACTGATTAGATTGCTTGACAACTAGCTTTAGCGTTGATTAAGTATTACTACTAAAAGTAGCGAAATCGATATCTATCTTCTTAAGTTTAAAAGTTATAGCTACGTAAGTTTAAGTACGTTCGATAAAAAGTTTTACAACGCTAAGTAACTTGTTAAAACAACTTAAGCTAGTTTCGAAATAATATCTTTTTTTTTGATTAGAAATATCTATCGAAGTAAATTAGTAGCTTAACGTCTTTCTCGTAATTTTACTTTTATCTTTAAATCGTTATAAAGTTCGATTTCCTTTAAGCTTAATGAACTTTTCTTAGTTAACTTGACTTATTACTATCTTCGGGTATCTTTAGTTAAATATTCGACTCTATTATATATTAAAGAAGTTAAAGTTAAACTTATATACAAGTACTCTTCGTATAGTAGACTTTTTTAGCTATCTTATTCGGAAAAGCTTTTAAATATTAAAATACGCTTTAATTATAGTAACTTATACTTTCGTAATCTTATAGCAAACGTTCTTAGATAATCTTTTCTTTTTAATTAGTAAAGACTTTTACTATCTTGTAGCTCGAAAATTACGAATCGACTTTTCTTTAAATAATACTTTAACTAATTTAAAAGTTAAAAGACTATATTCTTATTTTTCAAGTTATACTCTTATATCGACTTCGTTCTAAACGATTTTAGCTAACATTTGATTAGTCTAAGCGAAGTATTTAAACTAAGTTTTGAAGACTTTATCGCGAAAACTGCGTATTCTTACTTTTCGATAATAGTAAAAAGAGTCGAAGAACTATATAGCTAACTTCTCTCTATAAGTATCGAAAATAATAGCTATTTAGTACTATATATTCTTTTAATGTTAAAGCTATACTTGAAAACACGTTCCGAAATACTATTGTTAATTAATACTCTTATTACTAATCGTTTCGTACTTTTTAGAAGTATTTAGTATCGTAAAGCTAATCTATATATTTCTAATACTTATATCTTTTAGAATTATAATATAAGAAACTTTAATAGAATAAGAGTCGATTATTTCGTAATTAATTAGTTCTCTTTCTAAGTTAAATAATTTATTTACGTATTAAGAAAGGGTTATCTAAAAGTTCTAACGAAATTTAATTTTACTCGTGAACTATCGTAGCTTTACGAAACTTAAGAACAGTTCTTCTATAGTATAAAGACTACTTATATCCGATATAACTTATATAAGATAAATAAAGTAGGTAATCGAAGTTTCAGCTAACTATATAGCTAAGAGTACTAAGATCGCTTTATATAAATCTATATAAGCTTTTCTATTTGTAACTAAGTTAATTAGTATTATATTTATTAGTAGTTGTATTTTAAGCTAGTAAGTAACTTTACAAGTTTCTTTATTTAGAAAAATTAAGTTAGTAACGGATTTTGATAATTATTACGTTCTACAAGATAAAGTAGTTGCAACAGAAGGTATATATAAAAGAAAGAGATTCGGCTAAAGTTAAAAGCGTAGTGTATTAATTATAACAAAACCTCGTAATAAGGTAATTTTCTGTAGCGTAAGCTTTAGTAAATCTTACTAGTCTTTCTCTTTCTCGTTCTTCTTATTTAGCTTAGACGATTTGTATAAGTTTATTATCTTTACGTCTTTTAGTAGTAACGTCGTAACTAATTAGAGTATAAGAGATTCTATAACTAACTCTAAAAGCTAAATAGATATAAGATAGAGTAAGTATAAAAATAAGAGTAAAAGTAAAAGTAAAAAGTAAAGTAAATAACTCGAGAAAGTTTAGTAGAAAAAAGAAAAGAAATTAAAGTCGAAGTTAAGATTAGTAAGCTGTATTTATAACTAAGATTTAAGCGGTAGCCGAAGCTTATAAATATCGAATAAATTCGCTAGTATAAGTAAGTTTTGTCTACGTTTAGTAAGCTAGTATAAGTAAATTTGCTAGTGTTTGAGTAAATTAGTATAAGTAAGCTAGCTAGCGTAGACTTAATTAGCCGGTATAAGTGAATTAGTAAACGTAAGTTCTTAATAAAGAAAAGGGTCTCTTTTTTCCTTTACTTCTACTTAAACTATAGCTTTCTTTTCGCTTTGTTCTAGTCTTCAACTTCTTTTTGTCTATAATCTTTTTACAATCTTTTAGCTTCGTTTGTTTAAATTTAGTATATTCTTCTTTTCTTCTTTAAACTCAACTACCTTTTCTTTTATCTTACTGTAACTCTTCTCTATAAAGCTAATTAACGTAGTTTCGCTATAGTAGACGTTTTTAAATAGTCAACCCTAGCTCTTATCGGTACTTTTTGCTACGTTCGTTTTAATGTATTCTTTGTTTATTTAAGCTATATTACTTAGTATAGTCGTTCCGAAAAGAACAGTATTTAGCTTTTTTGCTTCTTAGACGCTTATATTGTCGTAAGTTCTATTCTGAACTGATTACTTATCTTTTTCGTACTGATTGTCTTTATAGTTTTACTATTTCGTTATAGTTCGCGATATTGTTTCTTCCGAACGTACTTACAAGTTCTTTCGACACTAAAAACTCTCTTCTAACCTTAATACTTTTATAATTACTTTTCTTATTATAAAGGTAGACTACGACTTTATAGCTATACTCAAAAGTTATATAGCTGCAAAGCGTATTTTATAGCTTATCTTTATAGTCGCTTAAGATTCCGAATTGCTAAGATACTTTGTATCTATAATCTTAGTACGTTCTAATTGTATTCGTACTTTATTAGTAGCTGTTTTTAGTTATTACAATACTATTCTATACGAGTATTGCGAGTAAATATATCTGAATACTATAATCCTTTCGGTAGTTGATAGTACTACGCTTCTTATTTACTCTTAGTATTCGTTTATATATTGCATTTTTATCTTTAAGTATCTTAATAAAGTATACGCGAACTACTTATACTATATATAGTCTAACTATTCTTTCTATTTTTTTAAAGCTATTTCGTATCTTTTAATTAGTACTTTTCGCGCTATCGATAAAAATTCTAACAACGGTATAGTTTTTACGGAAACTTCTAAGCATAGTTACTATTATTTAAAAGAGTTACAGCTACGTCTTCGTATACGTTTTCGTAAAAGTAAAGACGTTACTTTGTCTATAAAAGACGCTATTCGGGTTACTATTCGCTTTAAGTTTAACTTTTATCGTTTAAAGAATATATAAAACTTTGCTAAAGTTGCTTCTAAGTTTGTAGATATATATTTCTGTTATATTGTTCGAAATCGTTAATTAAAGTTCTTTTTATATATCTTAGTCTCTCTTTTACTCGCAAAATACATTTGAGTAATAAGTTTTACAGATACTACAGTTCGCTATAAAGAATAAAATATTTCCTTTCTAACGTACTTTACTGTAGAGTAAAATATTATTCTAGACTAATTATAAGAAAACGAATATATAGAAATAAATTAGGATAACTCTAAACTTATATATATAAACTAAGTTATAACAACTAAAATAAAAATCTAACTTATATAGTAAATCTTAAAGGTAAAGCTTTAGACTATCTAAGCGTAATATCTTTCTTTAAATATATAATTCTTTAAAGCGAAATAATTCTTTAAACTAATTATAAAGAAACCGATATAATAAAATATCTTAAGATACTTAAAAACTCGTATATACAATTTTAAGTATAACTACTTAGAATAAAAAGTATAACTTATAAAAAAAGTATAAACTAAGATTTAGAATTCCTAATTTCTGTTTTTAAAAAAGAACGATAGAAGAAAAAGAAAGAATAGATATAAGAAAAAGAAAGAACAAAAGGGAAACTTTCCTACCGGATTACTTAATTTAATTCTTTAGCATTTCTTTTTTCGTTTTTCTTTTCAATTTAATAACAAGTCGTAGCTTCTTTCGCCTTTTTACTTTTATCGTTTTTGCTTTTATAGTAGCTTTCGTTCTCGCGCTAAGAATTATTAGAATCGCTTTATTCTTTTGCTTTAGTTTATCTTCGCTATCGCTTTTATTTAAACTTTCGTCGTTAAATAACGCTCTTTTACTAAAAATCCCAACGCCGGATTAATTAGATGTATCTTTACTAAATAAAACTCTTTCTACTAAGAATAATAGATTATTTTTAACTAATACTTAAATTCCGAAGACTTCGTCTTTGAAATACTTCTTCAACCTTTATAGTATAAACGTTCTGCTAACTTAGTAGCTGTCTAATATAATAAGCTAGTACGTATTTTTCTCGGAGATTAATAGTATTCGGTAAAGTTTTTACTATTTGTACGAAAGTTTAACGTTCCGACTTATATTTAAAGTTTTAAACGAATTGTATAAAAAAACAAAATCTTTTACGTTTAGCTTAACTATACTAAATCTTATATAGTATTAGTCTCGTCGATTTAGCTAATTAGCGAACTTTTAGCGATAAGTAATAACTTTAGTCTTAGCTTTTTCGATATTCGCTTTACGACGTTCAAAGACTTTAAGCTTTATTTCGAATAACTTTTCTTTAGTATTAATAACGTTTTAATCGACTATCTTCTATATTAGTAAATCGACTTCGATAAAAAGAATAAGTTTATATTTATACGTAAAGTAAAATAGCGTTCTTTTGTATAATCTTTTAATCGTTATCCGGTCGACTAATAATACGAAAAGTAGTCTTTTTATTTAACTTTTACTCTCTTTATCGTTCGATTTCGAAAATATTATTGCTAGTAATAGATATCTATTTTTTACAATACTATTCGTTTAAGTATTATAAGCAAATATTATAGTTTTATATACTTTGAAGTTTTTGTACAAGTTAATTACGACGCTTTTATTCTTTAAACTTTTATCGACAACTATAATTTTAAAGAGTTTGTATTTCGTAAAGATATTACAGACTAAGAAGTTGTATATCGCTTTAGCGTTTATACTACGTAAAGCTTCTACTTCTACAAACCTAGTCAAGTTACACTTAGCTTTAATTATATATAAGTATCTCTAATCGGTCAGTATATACTAAACGTCGATATATACTTTGAAGAACGGCTAAGCTAGTTTAGTCGTACCGTAACTATCTTCTTACTATCGGCTTACTTATTTTTAATACAGTTTATACGTACGAATAACTTTCTCGACGTTGATATATATACTTTTCTACTAGTAGCGCTCTTTCAACCGATAGAAGTAACTATTTTATCTTTTATAACTAAAGTCGTAGTATGCTACTTTGATTACTTTAGCGTAGTTATCTTAGCTATCTAAAATTCGTATTAAAGTATTATTGCCGACCCGACTCTTTTTCTACAAGATTCTATATTGGACTACGAAGCTACAAGCTTTTTTCGAAAACGTTCGAAATTTACTATCTGTTATCTTTAGTAGTTTTACGCTATTAATTAGAAATAAGGCTATCTACTAGTATTCTTCGGACTATATTCCTTTTAGTAGCTAACTGTCTTTCTATCTAAAAGCTTCTATCTCTATTAGGTAAATTTAAAAATCGACGTAATCGTTAATATCTTCGTCTTCTTCTAATTCTTTCTAATTAATCGGCCTTACTAGTTTCCGAGATAAGGCGTTAGCTATAGCGTTCTTAGTTCCGGGTATATATTAGATATCGAATATAAAGTTCTTAATCTAAAATATCTACTTTAGTAGTATTACTCTTAAAACTTCGTTTGTAGACTTATTAACTTAACTAATTACTACTGTAGTATCTATTTCGATTGTAAAGGTAGCTCTATAGAAGAAACGTTTAACTGTTTTTAGTATATTTAGTAAGCTATAGTATTTTCGCTTAGTCGCGTCGTATTGCTTCTTAACTATAGACTATATACTACTAAAAAATCTAACGGAGTACCGGTAGCTATCTTCTCTTACTTGTATAAAGGTACCGCCCTAGCTTTCGAAACTAGTATCTACTATAAAAATAATCTCTTTGCTACAAATATAGTTTAAGTTAACTAAAATTAGTTTCTTAGTTAGCTCTTTTACGATTAAAACTATAGTTCGCTTTTACTCGTCGCTTTAGTACTAAAGAGTATTCTTTTATAGTAAGCCGTTAAGTAGTTTTGTTTTCTAAGTAAAGTAAGCGATAAAGATTTAGTAGTACTTAGTAAGTCTAAAGAATCTTCGAAACTAAATTACGTTATAATAGTTTATCTATTTTACTAGCTTAACAACTTTCTTTAAGTCTAGTTGTCTTTTATTTGTCTTACAGATAAAGCTTAAGAAGAAGCTTTTACTCTTATACTATTGTATCTTTATAACTAAAGTAATCGTACTACCGAGTTTTAAGTTTACTAATATCTTATCTACGTTAATTAGATAGAGTAAGATATACTTATATATTCTAAAGATAATCTTTTCGCTATTAAAGGTTGTTTTTAGTCTTTTAATACTAATATCGTCTATAAAAAGCTAGCAGACTTGTAAGATAAGATTGTATAAAAGTCTTATTATAGCTTTTAAGAATTGAACTACAAAATTCGTTACTCTTTACAGTAAAGTATATATCTAGAAGAGTCTTAAAAGTATTAGAAAAGTTGTAAGATCTTTGTTTAATAAGTGTAAAGCAACTTGATCGTATTTAGAGAAAAAGTTTATAAACGTTAAAATCTTATTTATATTAAATTCTTCGGCAATCTCTTCGGATTTTATCGGAATAAAGGTATCTTTTACTATTACTACGTTATACTTCGTAGCGTTATTGATTAGTCGTAAACTATTGTCTTTCTTTTGTACTAAGAACTAAAGATTACGATATACTCTATAGCTTTCTTCGATTACTCTTTTCTACAGTCGTTCTCGTATAATTTCGATAACTTTAAAGATTAAAGTTTTCGGTATTTGTATATTAGTAGTTTGCTAAGCTTTGTATAGTATAGTCTTAATTATCTATACAAATATAATAGTTTTGTCGATCTTCTTTATATCTTTAAAGTTTTATACTAAAGCTTACTCTCTAGTGTACAAAATATATATCAAAAGCTTTATTTCTCTAGGTTGAAAAGTATTTTAGACTGTATTTAAAATACTCTTAAGTCTTTCTAATATTATTCTAAACTTTCTAATTAGTTCGGAAAACTTTAGTATAATATAGTCGTCTTATTTACTACTTTATTGTAGCTTATCTTTTACTTTTTTTTACTTCTTTTTCTTCTAGTTATAATTCTTTTTAAGTATAGACTTATCGGATAGCTTATTATCTACCGGCTATACTTTCTAAGCCTTCGTCTTATATATCGTATAAGACAAAACTTCTTTCTTCTTATACTTCGGTACTTTCTTCTTTTTTAATATATATTTCTTATACTTGTACTTGTATAACTAATTAGTAGTATCTACTAGCCGTACTAATCCTAATAAAACTATAAGACTAGTATATAGAAATAAAACTTGTCTTAATATATTAGCTTTTTTTTCTAAAACAAACCTAAGCGCTTCTTCCCCTTCTTCTATTTCTACTTAATCGGAGATCTTAATACATTTACTAATAACAAGCCCTACGAAGTTACTAGTTATATGTTTTTCGATTTTGCGATACGTATCTTACAGATTTGTATCGTAATTATATTAGACTAACAAGTAATAAGTATTTTTGTTTTACTTATTACAAAACTCGCTTTTATTATACGTACGTTAGACTAATTAGTAATTTACTAGAAACTAAAGTATATATTAGAGATAAATACTATATTTAAGAAAACAATAGCTCTTATTTGCTCTTTAAATATAATAAAAAACTCTACGACTATCTATCGACTAGCAATATAAACTCTCTTAAAAATATAGCTAACGAAAGATACTATTGTCGAGTAAATACTTTTAGAGTTAATCGGTTCGTTTAATAGTATAATCGCTAAGTTATTTGCTTCTACGTATTCTTCTAGTATAATATTTACTTCCGACTTAGTATCGATAATAGTTCTAATAAACTTAACGTTCTCGTTAGTACTAATACGAACGTATATAATTAGAAAGCTTTTTATAATAGTTAAACGATTTATATAGTTAGTAATATAAGATTATTTTTACTATCCGAATATTACGTTCGTGTTAAAAGTTAAAATTACTTTTATAATATCTACTATTAAAAAATTAATAAGAAAGTCGAAAACGTTTGTAGTAACTAAATCTTTTTCTTTAGTATAAGTAATTAGCGCTATACTAGTCTCTTTAAGTATAGTCTATATATAAAGATAACTAAGTTAAATACTATTTAAGAATAAAGTTTCTTTCGTATCTATTTGTAACTAAAGACTATATACGTATTGTTTAAAAAAAGAAAAATATATTAAAGTAATATCTACTACAGAGACTTTAATCTTAAAAGATAAAGCTTCTTCAATTGTACGTTTAACTACTTTTGTTTCGGGATTTGTTAGTTTAATATATTTCTTAAGTATAGCAGTCTCTTTACTTTTTTCAAAAGTAATTTTTCGAATAGCTTATCTTCGTTTAATATTTTTAATAATCGAAACGGGTTACTTAAGTACGAAAACTAAGTTTTATATCAACTTCTTAAGTATATTTTCGACTATAGCGGGCTATATTCGTTTTTTTAAGTTCTTAAAAGAAAAGCTAAGCTAATCAGTTCTATTTATAAGAAAGTTTGCGTTTCGTTTCTTTATTAGAGAATCTTCTACGAGTTCTTCAACTCTAACGTATTCGGGGACTTCTTCTACTACTTTTCGTTTTTATACGACGTCGTTGTAGTTCCTCTTGCTTATTTGTACGAAGATAGATCGTAATCCGCTATATTTAAGAATAACTTCGATAGCGTTTTTACTAAAAACAGAGATAAACTTATACTTAATATCTTAAAGGTTAGAGTAATTGATTAGTCTTATCTTTTTTATTATAATATATACGTTAGACGATTAAATAGTCGCGACGGATAGTAAAAACAGTTAGTTGTTATCTTTAAAATATTCGATAAAGATAATAGAATCTTAACTTTAACTTTTATACTATCTTTCAAGTAAAGCGTATTTAAGCTAATACGTTAAGAAGTTTAACTTATACTTATTTTACTATAGTAAATAATTAGTAGTAGCTATTGCGAAAATAAACTTTGTTTGATTGTATATTAACTTATTATCGAAGATATCGTTAGAAATCTTATAGCTTTATTTTTCGAGAAGTTTAATATAACTATAGCTTATTCTATAGTAGTATAACTTTTTGTTTTTAAAGTCTTTAAAGATATTGTAAATCGTTGTAATATAACTTTAAAGCTTATAGAAGTAGTACTACTAGTTTATCAAACTTCTATACCGGTTCTAGTTAACTTAGAACGTTTTAAGTTATTATTAGTAATACTTTAAAGATAAAGTAGTACGAATACTTAACTAATTAAGTAAAGTATAATAATCTTGTAACGTAGTTTATATTATATTAATATAAACTTGTTATCTTATAAATACGTCTTTATTAAATAGTTTACCGCTTTTAGCTAAAGTTTTAAGAGTCTTTTATATACTATTAATTATCGATTCAAAATTGTCGATCTTTATAGTATTAACTTAGAACTTCTCAAAAGATTTAGCTAAAAACTTTATACTATTATTTTCGTATAAGTTAATATCCGAAGTAAAAGAAATTTTCTAATTAGTAGTCTTTAAACGTTAAGAAACCTTAGGATAGACTTCTTTTTACTTCGAGTGTAATATTTCTTCTTCGCTATCTAAATCCGAGTTGTTCGAAAAGTAGTTTACTACTCTTCTTTCGATAATTTTCTTAGTAGCTTTTAATTTATTTTCAACTCTTCGTAACCGATCGTTTAACTTGTCGACAAGTTCCTCTTCAACTAGTATATTAACGTAATTATAGAATACTTCTTATAGTACTTAGTCTTAAGCGTATTTAGTCTTTCGAAAGTAAGTCCGAAGTATTTTCTTCTACTCGTTATCTAATATTTTGTAGAATCTTTTAGAAGTTTTTATTAAGTTTTTATTTTCTCTTTCTTTGTAAGTTTTTTTAACGATAGTATTAACTTTTTCTAAGATATAAGATATTTCTTTCGGCTTAGATTTGATACTTTTTATAAAAATATCGTTAAGTTGTTTAGCTAAAGTTAAAGTTTACTTTACGTTTTAGATCTTAAACGCTTCTTTGAAGTTCTTCTTCGTAATCTTTTAAGTATTACTTTCAACGTAGTTTTTAACTTTTGTATAAAAACTAATACTTTAACTATAAGCTAGTATCTAGTTATAGAAGTTTTTGTCTTCTATTACTTTAGCTAGTTTAGCTTTAAGTTCGAAGCTTTTTAAGAAGTCGGTAATACTTTTCTTATCGAATTTCTAAGAAACTACTATATTACTTTACGCTTTAACTATAACTAATTTTAGCGCTACTGTAAAGAAATCTACGAAGTAAAGTTAGTCTATATTAATTAGACTTTCGGCTTATACTTCGTTTACGTAGATTAAGCTAGACTAATTAAGAAAAAGAAGTAAAGTTTGAAGTTAGTCAAAGCTAATAAGAGATAAAAGTAGTTCTATATTATAATATCCCGAAAACGAAAGCTTAGATAAAGTACTTAAATCGATCTATACTAGCTTTATTGCTACTACTAATAGAAAGAACTTTATATTTATCTTAAGTATTACTATTTTAGAAAAACTACTTACTTCCGAAAATATAACTTTAAAGAGAATAACGTCTTTTAAGAGTTAATTATTACTTGTAGAAACTAAACGTACTATTTTAAGTATAAGATTAGATTAATTATTCGCTATACTATCTTATTTCTATAAACTAATATTTATACGAACTTAATACTTCGATAAGTTTTTATTTTTACTCAACAACGATAATACTATTAAAAAGGAAACTAAAAAAGAAATAGAAAAAGTTCTAATTGTTAGTCTATCTCCGAAAACTAACTTTAGAAATCTCTTTACTAAAGCTATCTACTAGTTCTAAAGTTAGCTATATAAAAAAGTTCTCTTTCTTATCTTAACAATCTCTTTTGCTACTAGTTATCTTCTAATAACTTATAAGCCGAGTTTTGCGAGCTATTTCTTTACTGCCCCGGACTCTTAAAAGACTCTACTACTTAGACTTATCGCTATAAGCTTATATATTACAAGTAATCTTTTTTTAGAAGTATTTGTACAGTACTAGCTAGCAAAACTAGACTAATTACTTATACTAGAACTTATCTCGAACACTTGTTAAGACTTTCCTTTACTTTTTTGCTTTTTTAACGTTTTTTTTTCTTTTATTTTCAAAAAGTTTTAAGCAAAATCAAAATAATATTTCTAAAACGTTACCGGGATTGTAAAAGTTTAGCTTACTCTTATAGTTTAAGCTAAATCTCTTTTTAACTAAAGTCTTTACGACTTTACTTACTTAAGTATCGTATTAATATCTCGGCTACTAATAGAACTCGAAAATCTATATTGTTAATTTTTCAAAGTCTCTTTTATACTTACGCTTTTCGAACTCTTTCTGTAGCGACTAATTAAAAAGTAATAGAAAAGAATAATAGATTAACAATAATAAAAAAGAATAACTAATATACTTTCGATACTTTAGTAAAAGTTATAATTAAGCTGAGTCTTTTTAAAGAATAATACTTGTAAGTCTATAACGAGAATAAAAAAGTTTTGCCGGGGTCGCTATTAAGAACGGGATAACTAATAACTTAAAATAAAGCGAGCTTTGTAGAACGAGGGAAGCTAGCTGAAGAGTTGTAATAGTATTTGAAGTCGCTACTTTAAAGTTTACTAGTTCTAAAGGCTTAGTTAAAGATTTTAACCGACTATTACTCGAATATTGAACGCGAACGAATAAGTAAGAGATCTAGCGACTGATTAAGCGAGCTAGTTACTTTATAGAGTATTACGGAAGTTGAAAAGTAGTAGAATAGGAAGAAAGTTTAGTTTATTTTTACATCTAAGTCTCTCTAGCGAACTCGGGTTTGAACTATAATTGCGAGTAAACGGCTTATCGTATAGAAATACAGATAGGGGCGCTAAACTAATTAGAAGAATACGAATCGAATAATATATACAAAAAGAGAGTAGTAATTGATTAAAAGACTATTCTAAAAACTATACTTAAGAATCTTCCCCCTTCTTGTCTTTCTTGAAGAAACTGCTCTGTTAAAATATTATAGGTAGCCCTTCGTCATATGACCTACCCTCTTGAACGCGATCCCCGTGTTACTATACTATACGATAAGATTTCTATAATATCGAACGTTATCTAATAACTTTAATTATTGATAAAGATATAGAAGAGTGTAGTTTTTATATTTACTATTCTGTTTCTGTAGTCAATATCGTTTCTATTAATAGTTTTAAGTTAGTAAAGTTTGTCTTTCTTCTTCTAAAGCAATCTTAATATATTAACGAGATTCGGCGAAACGTAGTTTCTTTAAACTCTACTATCTACTATTACTTAGATTTTTCTTCTTTCTATATCGATTATTACTTAAAAGTATTCAGTTCTTTCGGTCGTATATAAAGACTTATTGTTTCGTTAGTATAGTCTTTTTACAACTAACGTTTATCGTTTTTTAAGTATTCTTAGTTAAAGCGAAAGTACTAGTCTTTTTATTGTTAAACTTGTTGTTCTTTAGTTTCTTATTTACTTTTTGAATTATCTTTTATTTCCAAGTAAGTGTTATCCGAAAGTTCTTTTTGAAAGTCTAACGCTTTTTGTTTTGTTTGCTTTTCTTTATACTTAGTTCTAAGTCGGGTAGTTTATTTTAACAATTGTCTTTGTCTATCGATTGCTTCTAAAGATTTGTTTATTATTACCGAAGAGCTTAATTTAGTACTCTTATTTAAGTATAGCGTAAGTATTCGTATAGTAACCCGCCGTCGTAGCTATTTTAATACTCTTTTCCGAATACGAAGTTTAAAGGGAAGTGTTTAATATTCTCTTTTTATAGTTTATTCGATTTAAGTATTTAGTAAGTCTTTTTCTAATAGTTTACTTACTATTCTACGTAGTAGTATCGTTTTATATAGTACTAGATATAGAAAGTTATTAGTTTTGTAACTCTTTACGTACTTAACTAAGTCAATTCGTCGATAAAAGTATAGAATAAGTCCTTCTTTTAGTATTTGTTTTAATACTTATCGATTATCAAGTTTTTCGTACAAATAGTCTGTATACTTTATCTAAATATACGAAATCTACGTAAAGTTTCAGTATTTTAGAACGTTTAACCGTAAATTCTTATAGTTAACGAACTTAAGTTTTTTAGCTACTTTTTTATCTTTGTTTTATTCTTCGTCGAATAAGTTAAGTAGATTTTCTAATAACGTTTATACGTTGTACTCGGGTACGACGATAACTTCGACTTCTTCTTCTTTTTTCTTTTTCTAATTTTCTTCTATCTAGTAAAGAAGTAAATCGAAGTTTCGTATTCTTTTTATTATCGTAATAGTTCGTAATTTAATAGTAGTTATTGCTTAGACTTTTTTCTTAGAGATTGACTTCTAAGTTTTTTCTCTTTTTAGCTAGCGATATTCTTTCGCAAAATATCTTACTTTTCTGTAGTTAAAGTATTTTTTATTTCTCTTAAAGTTATCTTGTTAAATAGTATTTAAGTCTATAAGTCTGAAGTAACTTCTAGTAACTGTTAACCTTTTAACTCTTATATTAACTGTATTACTATAGCTAACTTTTCTCTAAACAGTCTTTCTTTTTCGTTTCTTTAACTACTATTTATACAAACGATTATCGATTCTTATAGCGTTCTTAATATACTTGTAGAGCTATATAAGTCGGTTTTTATAGCTAAGTTCGTTTTTTATATTATTGTATAGTTTGCTATAGAACTAGACTTTGAAAGTTTCTTCTCTTTACTAGAGTTTTCCCGCAAGCCGTTTGAACTCTATTGCGTATATAGACGTCGATCTTCGCTACTTCAAAAACAAAAGCTATCGTTCGGCTATTCGTTATTTATCTACGTTGCCGAAAACTTTACGTAGCTTGTTTTAAAATACGTCTAGGTTATTAAATAGCTAGTTAGTCTTAGACCGTCGTTCTTCAAACTTATAGTCTAAACAGTCTTTTAAATATAGTTTGTACTATTTAGCTACTCTACTAACGAGTAGTCTTCTAGTAACTATAACCTTCTCGTAAATATAGCTTAAGATAGAAACGTTAGTATCGATATAAATTTTATACTAAGTAACGAAAAGTTATAGTTTTTTACAGTTACTATTATAAAAAGCTAGTCGGAGTACTTTGATTTTAGTAGCGTAGTTACCCTTCTTAAAGTCTTTCTTAGTGTTATCTAACTCCGAACGAAGTTGTATAATTATTGTAGTAAGTTCTTCCTTTAACATAGCAGCTATATTAGTAGTTAACGAAGATTCTCTTTGCTTAAGCGCTATTATTTGTTAGCTATTAAGTAGTAAGTACTTACCGAACAAAAGTAATTAAAATGTAATAATTTTTAAAAAACTTAAAAGTTAGAAATAAGTTTCTATTACTTAAAGTAAGTAAATACTAGTATCGACAGTTGTTATAGAGTCGTTAAGATAGAATTTTATTCAAGTAAGTAGTAAGCTTAAGAGAATACTTAGATTAATTACTAGAGTAATTAAAAACTATTTGCTTAGAAGCTATAGAAAGCTTTTCTTTATATAGTTGTAGAGATAGTAGTAATAGATTTAATCGTTAACCGATCAGTTTGATTAGTAATAGATATAATCTTAGACTGATTATATTTATTAGTTACGTAACTCTAAGTCTTTAACTTATACTATATGTTACGAGTAGCGTAAGATCTACAAAGACTAAGCTATTACAAGTAATCGAATACGTATAGTAATATTTGCGTTATAGAAAAAGAAAGGAAGCTATCTACAGTTTTGCGTAACTAGAAAGTAAAATAAAAGCGGGGACTTCTACTCGTACAAGCTATTTAAGTAAACTCTAAAAGTATAAGTTCAATTCTCCTTACTAACCTATAATACAATAGCTTTTAAGTAAAAGATTTGTTAAACTGTAATACTACCCTCCCCTTTGCAAAAAGATTCGCTTTCGAATTATACTATTTTATACTATATAATAGCGGTAGCTTATCCGTCGGAGTTAAATATTCGCGGTCGCTAGTATATTATTATCCGGGTATAGAGTATCTTCTTTATCCGTAGCCGCTACCTTTTCTTACTCTTATAGCTTTAGCAGTAAGCTAAAAGCTTCTAAATAAGCGTTATAGAATACTTTAAGATATACTGTAGTATTCTTAAAGTTAGCTACGTCGTAGTATATAGAGTTAGAGTTTTATCTTCGTTACTAGACTTAGTACTATAACTTATAGTAGTATAAACGTAATAATTCTACTTTATTTACTTCTTACTCTGGTTCTTTGTAAACTACTTTTACTTCTAGTCTTTCGAATCTTTATTCTAGCAAAAGGTTCTCTAGAAAACGCCGAAGCCGATCTACTAGAAAAGTATCAGTACCTTTCTAACTTTCTAGAACGTCTAACTAGTACGAATATCCTTTTAAAGCTTTAATCCGGTAGCTTTAGCGAATTATAAAGAAGTCTAGCTTGTCGCTCGGTCGGCTAGAAGACTAAACCTTCTTCTAAATATATATAGTATCTCTTACGCCGAAATCTAGTTCGTACCGATAGAAGTTCGCCTTACAAGTTATAGCTACTTAAAACTTTTCTATAGTTTTTTGTACTTCGTCTACGTACTTTTTTAAAGTAAGTATTATTTATTAAGTATCTTATTGCGAGAACTACTTTCTCGAAATCAAGTTAGAATCGTATAAATCCGAATATCTAAAGTATCGGGAAGCTAAAGAAAATCTTATAAAGCGATATGCTTATCGAGTTTTAAAGTAACGAATTCTAAATATAGTCGATTGCTAATAGTTTTTCTAACTAATTATCTTAAAAGTAGTTAAAGTAAAGTCGGATTCGCTAATTAATATATTAATTTATAATTTCTACTTGTCTTACTGTTTATAAGTATTTTAAAAACGATAGCTTTTAACAAATCTTTAAAATTTAAAACATTTCGTTTATAAAGTCCGCTACAAACTATAGCCTTCGATCGCTAGTAATAGTATCCGAGAATTTAAACGTACGATAAAGACTTTAATAAAATAGTATCGCTATATTTTAAGCGGTTATACTCTTCGTATAAAAGATAGTTTAGTAATACTTAGATAAACTATCTATAACAACTATTACGTTATTTAAGCTACTTTTATTCGAAAGTATTTCTTTAAAATCGACGACGAAGTATTACTAAATCTATTACAAGATAAGAAATAAGTAAAATAAACCGAAAGTCTTATTATATAGTATCTTCGAAGCTTAATATACTACACAATTAACGACGTACTAATCTATATCTTTACTTTAGCTTTTCTACTAGTACTATTGTATTATTAACTTTTTTATTTTATTCTATTCCGAGTAAGCAAACGACGAATAGGTATAAATATCGCTTAACAAACGTATATATAAGTTATCGGCGTCTAAAACGACTAGTTTACCTTCTTGAAGAAGATATCGGCTTCTTTAAAGTATAAAAGAACTTACTTTTTCCGAACGAACGTATTCTTAGTATAGCTCGAAGCTAAAGTACAAATAGTTAGCCGTTAATAGTATATCGGTAAACTCTACGCTACTAAGCTTTAAGATATCTTCGAAGTTAAAAATATAGATCGGCTTTCTAGCCGTAAGCTTATCAGTCAATAGTATCGCTTTAAAGATAGTTATAGTACGCTTAGCTTCTTCTTTCGCTTTTACTATTTTAAAAGTTTTTAGTTTACGTAAAAAAACATTTATTACTACGTTCTTCGTTCTTAAATAGTAAATAAAAAAATAGTAATACTAAGCTAATAGTTTTATCTAATAAACTTAACGTCTATTAAACTTCTTTTTAATATTAAAGAACTTTAACGTACGATAGTCGGTTAGTACTTCGAATTAATAGTTCTATATACTAATTAACTTAGCTTTTTAGTATTCTAAAACGCGTATAATAGCTAACAACTCTTTGTCGTAGATAAAGTATCGCGTTTCTATATCTTTTATTATAGTAAATATAAAAACTACCGAATACTATTCGCTATTACTTAAGTTTTATTAAAATAATACTACCTTTAGTACGTTACTTAACGTATTAGTTTCTAATAAAGTATCTTATCTAAAAACGAAGTACTAAAAGACTAGTACGTTTAAAAGCTAAACTTTCAATTCGTCGAAAGCTTCTTAATAGTCTTCGGTTTAAAAGAAACCTTTTCTTTTTCAGATTAAGTTATTCAAGAACTTTACTATACGTCTATAATCTTTAATGAATTTTTAGTAGAAATTATAAAACTTTAAAAAAAATTAGATACTTTAGACAATAGTAAGTTCTACTTAATCTTTAATAACTACTATCTTCTCTAAATCGACTATAACGTTATCGGTACTAATTATAAAACTTAAGAATTTCGTTTAAGTTATATAGAATTTATACTTGTTTAAGTCTAATTGTAAACTAGCTTTCTCTAAGCGTTCTAATACTCGTCGGATGTAGATTTAGTATTCTTTTACAGAATCGGAAAAAATAAAGATATCGTTTATATAAGCGTTACAAAAATTATTTAAGTATTCTATTAAAGTTTTGTTAATATATTTCTAAAACGTAGATAAACTGTTTGTTAAACCGAATAGGAAAACTTTATACTTGTAAACTTTATACCGGGTCTAGAAAGTAGTAAGTTTTTCGCTATTAGAGTATATTCAGATACGGTAAAACGTTTAATAGATATCGATCTTAGTAAATACTTTAACTTTCGATATTTGTAAGAAAATCTCTTTAATAAACGGGAAAAGATACTAGTTTTTTCTAATTAAAACATTTAACTTACGATAATCTACGCAAAAACGTAATTTTCTATTAACTTTAAGTATAAATAAAATAAGGGTTACTTATAAAGTTAAACTAGCTTCGATAAAGCTTTTATTAAAGTTTTCTAAGATATATTGTTAATAAGTTTCAAACTCTTCTATAGATATTTTGTAAAAAAGGCTATAATTTAAGTCTTCTAGTTTCTTATTATTTTCTAATTCGATTTTGTAGTCTAGTATATAATATAAAAGAAACTTATTAGACTCGGCTTTACTAAAACTATCGAGTAAGTCGTAATAATACTCAAAAACTTTTTTTAAAGCTTTTTAACGTAACTTAAAACTATCTTTTAGTAAAACTTATAGAACTATTTCTTCTTTCTTATCTTATATATAGTAGTCGATCTCGTTAAAGCTAGTAACGCTGATATAAAATCGTTTTACTATAATTTAAAAAAAGTCGGCTTTAATAATAGCTACGTTAATTACTTTTTTAATATATCGGAATATCTTTTATAGCTTTACAAAAGTAACTTAGTAATAGTAAAACGATAATAAGTACTGCTCTATCTTATTCAAGTCCGGTTCTTTTTACAAAATCGCTTGCGAAACGGTAATATTTCTAATATACGTTCGGCGAAATAGAATTTATTCCGAGTATAAGATATCGGTTATTAATTTTTTTTAACGATATAACTCTTTTAACCGTTTCTTAACGTCGTTAAGTATACGCGATTGTTCTGTATCTTTATATCTACTTACAGCGCGCTAACGTTCTTTTATATCTATCTTTTCGGTATATCGCTTTACTTTTACTTCTTACCGGAGCGATAAAAGTATAAGTAGCAATCTCGCTACGTTATCTATTACAATATCTTAATCTAGTAGCTTTTCTAGCTAAATATTAAAGAATTGTAAACAATAGCGATAATAGTTAACTTTTACGTTATAAATATCGAACTACTTTCTTCCGATAATAAAGTTATATTTTATATTAATAATTAAAAAAATAAAATTACGTATAGTTTGCTGTTAGATATAGAAGTATTTTAATAATATTATATCGATATATTAAATAGATTTACTATTGTATTTTCTAATTAAGTATAGTTTAAACTTATCGATCTTTTAGAAGTATAAATATTTAGAGAGTTTTTATACAAAACTAGAACTAATAAATAAGTAATTATTTACTCTTGTATCAAGTAAAATATTATAAATAGTTAACGATATTCTATTATAAACTATAATACTAGCTATAGTAAAAATTTCTCTTTTTAAATATCGGATAAGAAAATCGTATAAGATATTTTTAAGAATTTAGTTAATAGTTATAATTTATAGTAATAATAGTTACTTTAAGAAAGAAACGTTATTCTTTAAAGTATTTAGTTTTTTAAACTATCGGTAACTTTTCTGTCGTCTTTTTTCGGCTAACTATTTACCTTATTAGTAGTTAGAATAGAAGTTTCTTTCGAAAGTCTAGTAGTTAGAAGTTTACTTTAATAGTAACTATTTATAATAGCTTAAATATTAGCTTTTTTAATATTTACTATAGTTAGCGTATTCTTTATAAAACAATCGTACGAATTATAACTAGTTTATTAGCAATTGAAATAGCGATTTTTAATAATAAACTTTTTTAATATATTAAGAAGAAACTTATTCTAGCGAACTAAAGTAGTAATAATTAAAGTAGAATATATAAAACGAACGACTAAAGTAGTACTAATATTATTTCTTCCCGTAAACTAAAAACAGTAGAGAAAAAGAATATTAGTATTTTTAGCTGTAACGACTTTTTAAGTAGCTTTGTAATAAACGTAAGCTTATTTGTAGATATAAGCGACTTTAGAGTTATATTCGACGAAATAGTCGAAATCTATAGTATCGTCGAAATACTAAATAGCGAAAGTAGTTTATAAAGTCGGGGTTAAGACCCGATTAAAGTTTTTTTTCTAATCGTTTAAGTTTTTTTTAGCTTTTCCGGCTAGTCGTATAAACTCGTTTTTGAAATCGTTAAAGTTATCGCTAAACTTTATCTCTAGTACTTTATACGCGTTAATAGCGTCTTTGTATTCGTTTTTATTACGATACTAGTTGTACAAATAAGTAAAAAGCTTTTCGGTAAAATCTAAGCGTTTAAGATTGTTTTCGCTAACGTAAAACTCTAAAGCTTCGGCTATAGAAAACTTTAGACGTCTTTCAATATAAAATATTCGAACTTTTTTATCATTCTAGTAGTTTTAATTTACCTTCAACTTGTTATAGACTAAATAATACTACATTTTGAATATAACTTTATCTTTTTTTTTATTATTATAGAAAACTAGTAAGTCGGATAATTTAGTAATTCGGAAAGTTTTTCTAGTTGTACAGTTAGTACGGTATAAAGTATAGCTCGTTAGAGTATTATAAATTCGAGACAAAGCTATAAACAATTTAGTAGTATACTCTTAAAGTTAAATAATTTTAAAGTTATAAACTTCGATAAGATTTTATAACTTTATAATATAATTAGTAGCTAAAGCTAATTTAACTTCAATATTTTATTTGTATTCGCTAAGAGAATAAACGATAATCGTAACGAAGTATAAAATTTTAGCGAAGTCTTTATACTATTTGTATAAAATATTTCGCTTTCTTTTTACAATCTAGTAAAAGTAATAGATATCGTTTATCTATTATTCGTAAGTAGTTATAATTAATATATAAAGTTTTATCTTTTCAAAAATAATTTAAAAATTCTCTTCTACTTTAGCGACAAAAGTTTAATAATCTATTATTCTATTAGAACGTAATTAAACTTCTTTACTAACTATAGTTATAAAAACAAATAAAAAGCTAAGTCTAATACCTTTTTTATTATAATATTTAACAAAATTAGTAAAGCGTTCAAATAAATCGACTTTATTATAATAGTTAAAAATTAATTCGATAAAGTTAAATAGTTTCTTAAAACTACAATTATCGTCAAATTGTATTGCTAACTTATTAAGTAAACGAATCTTAGCTTTACTATCTTTAGCTATATTTCTATAGAAAATATTAGTATTATCTTAAGACTAGAGTTACGAAGTATCGAAAGAGTATCGATAAAACTTCGTAATACTTACTTTTTTAGAGTTCGGCTACTATTTATAAAAATCTTCTAAGTTAAAACAGACAGACTTCTTAATAATAGTAACTTAAATAGCTAGTTCTTCAGCCGAACAAGCTATAGCCGTAGTTCGAACAAGATAACTAAGTAATATCGTATTCGTATTCTAAAGATATTCGGATAAAGTCTTAGCGTCTATTGATAGACAAATCGGGTATCAGGATTGTCGTTTAACGTTCTTGTCGTCGATAAGGATCTCGGTAACGTAGTTCTACGCGTCGCGTAGCGATTAGCAAAGATATTGTAATACTTTTACAAATAATAAATAAACGCAAATATAGTATTACGAGTAACGCAAAATTTATAAAGACTAAGCTACTACAAGTAATCGAATACGTATAATAATATTTGCGTTGTAAAAAAAGAAAAGAAGCTATTTATAGTTTTGCGCGACTAGAAAGCAAAATAAAGGCGGGAACTTCTACTCGTACGGGCTACTCGGGTAAACTCTAGAAGTATAAGTTCAATTCCCCTTACTAACTTGTAGTACAATAGCTTTTAGGTAGAAGATCTGCTAGACTGTAATACTGTACGATAAGCTTTATATACTTTTTTCTTTATTTATTAGCGGGGTACCCTTGTTACTTGTAAGTTCGTAATAGTTATAAGTTTTAAATAGCTTTTATAAGCAGTTAATCTTTTTAACTAGTATTTATTATATACTTATTAGTAGCTTTTTCTTAAATAAGTTCTTTTTATTTTTTTTCAATTATTATTTATATAAATAATTATTAATTTTAATAACATTACGAAAATATTTATATAAGTAATTAAGTTAATTCTTTTTACTAAGTTTACTTTTATAGTATTATAAAATTTATTATAAAACTAGACTTTAAAAGTATTTTTTTTTCTTTAACTTAGTTTCTTTAAGTAATCATTTAAACTTTATAATATATGTAGTTACTAACATTTTATATTTTAAAGTAAGTAGCTATTATTATACTATCTGTTATTTATTTATATTTTTAGAAGTGTTATATAATTTATCTTAGAATATAACTAAATTATTAAATATAACAATAATTTTTAATTATTAATGCATATATATATATATATATATATATATAATTAAAGTAATCTTATAAAAAGGATTTATAGTACTTAATTACTTTTTTATAAATAAACTACTAATATATATTACCTTTTTGTAAATAAACTTAAAGATATCTTTATTAGTTTATTTAAATTATCTTTTTAACTATATATTTAATATTTATATTATAAAAAAAAAACTTAGTATCTTAAATTAATAGTCAATACTTTATTATAAAGATATAATTTTATTTTTAACTGTTAAACTACTAAACTTATATTAATATTTATAAAACTTAACTTTCATTATATATTAAATACTTTATATTAATTCCGAATATAATTTATAATTAATTTGAATAATTTACAAATAAAGTTATCTTTATTAGAACTCTAGAAGCTAGTGGTGAGATGTACTTTATGTTACAAGTATATAAATGGTATTAAACTATGTCGCCTCACTTACCACTCAATACCTTGAAGTTTGAGTGGAAGATGGACTAGACGATCCCCTGACGCAGTTGCCTTGGGCAATCGACCAGCTCGAATGTTCATTTGCAAGGACTGATGAAGCAGTCTCGGTGCTGCCAAGTGTGCATCACGTTCTCTGCGTAGAGCAACGAAATCCTGCGCAGTCATGCCGTCTTTCAGATGCTTGTTCTGTATCCTGTGATCCTTGACGGTCATAAATGCTACCGGTTCATTCCGCTGGCTAGGGGGATAGTCATGGCCCGTCCAGATCTTTACGTGGTCCGCCAGACTAAGAAGCCTACGGCCCGAATCGAAAAGACTGTCGGCACTTCCCCCAGGGAAATCACAGCGCGCAGTACCGATGTCTGCGTGGAATATCGAGTCGCCGCAGAATACATTATCTTCTAACCATTAGCTATCGAGCTCTCGCTACTACCAGAGATTTCAGGACTCTTACCCCCGACTTTATAGCCTAAATGGTCAGGAGTATGACCTGGAATATGAATAGCTGTAGCTTTCAATTCGCCGATGTTGAAAGCTTCGTCGTCATCAAAGAGTTTGTCAAAAACCCCTTCGTACTCTTCTGGAGGGATGCCATATCTCTGTCCAAACAGTGTCTGGACTACTCCGATACGCCTTCCGATGCCGATTATGGGCGTATGCTCTTGCCGAAGGGCTAGCCGGCTCCGAAGGTAGGAGGCAGCCGTTAAGTGATCGGCGTGTACATGGGTTTCCAGGATTGCATCTATGATGTAGCCTTTGGATAGTACAACTGAGCGTATAGCATCGGCAGAGCGAGTGGAAATTATCTGAGTAGCCGGATCGTAGTCCAACACAGGATCGATAATGACCGCATGCGACGAAGATGGGTCCGCCACTATGTATTGCCATGTCCCCGTCACGCCTTCAAACATATCGTGAATGACAGGCTGGTCAGCCGGCGACACTTCAGTGCTGTACGAAGCTCGACTTTTGGCTCCGCATCGGGGCATCCAGTTGGGAAGAGAACACAAGATGCGGGCGTCATGACGAATCAACGGACCTTCACGAGCCAACTTTCTTCCTTCAGAGGTTCCATGGAACTGCCTGCCGAGCAGAAGAGCACTGTTGGAGGATCTAGAGCACGCTGTCTTGAACATGAGCAGCTTGTTAGATAATGGAGCTCGCTCTCCAAGGACCAGACCTGCTGCTCCCTGTGATAAAGACACAATTCGAGGACGAAAAATGGGGCTCATGGTGTTTAAATGGATAACCCGAGAAGACGGATCAATGATGGCGCAAAGCAATGTGATAAATTAAACCAAGTCAGCAAAATCGTGGGATGATATAGCGCCAGGCCACGTGGCTCCACTACTTACGGGAATGGTGTTGGTGGTCTCATTGTGTCGCCGCTGGTCGCCGATAAATACGTCTTCTTCGGCGATTTCATGATCCCATTAAAACATATGTCCTAGGCGATAGTTTCCGCAAAGTGGGTCTCAGACATTTTTGCCTTCGTCCCACGCCTCACCTTTGCTTATGTCTTTATTATGAGATGGAAAAGGATTTCTTCCTATGGGTTTACAGAACTTTATGGTTAAGGACTCCGAGATCTCGGGCAGACCGAAGGGGTAGATTCGTTAGTAACAAAACACTTCTCCCGTACTAAATTGCGCAATGGAATGGCCGGGTTGGGTGTGTAGTTGTACTAAGGTAGAAAGGATAGCTGCCTGACATACTAGCCACGGGTACCTATATGTGGCATACCGTTGAGTCGACCTCAAAAGCGCCTGAATGCCGGAGTTCTACTCATGCAATACTTCACTGCTTTTAACGACAGGCAAACGAGTGTCGAAGAAATCCTTGACCAAGTCCTGCACATTCTTCTGCCGGTTATGCATTCATCATAGCAAAACTGTGTTGCGTGGGGAGGCTGTACTACCATATCAACTTGTGTAATTTACCCTTATAGAGTTCCTTCGGGCATGCCCTATTGATACCCATAGTAAACAGGATAATAATGTGACAAATGAGCAGTTGATGTCAAACCAAAGGTACTTCCAAGAGTACCATCTCATCCAGGAGCCTCGTCACAACTATTCCCTTCACTTATGGCTTATGCATTACTATTCCTAGATCTAGTGCAGAACCATGCTCCGGAAGGCCATCACAGATGACAGATGCTAGACCCTTGTCAGCAACAAGTGCAACTGTGCAGGACAGTCAACCGTACGAATCTTGCCACTTAGTGCAGATATTTGATTGCTTCAAATATCAAAAGCAAATTGGTAAACGTCAACTAATCCGTGGAAGAATGGCGTTTAGGTAGTCGTGACCACTAGCCTCCGGCCTGAGCAGAAAGGTTGACAAGAAGCTACCGCAGGGTTTGTGGCTACGAATCTGCTGTCAGAACCAAGATGGCTATGTGCCTCTGGTAACAACACTTGACAACTGCTGACAAACGCAACTTAGCTCATATGATTTGCCTTCTCGAGTTCAATGTTAATGTTCCGAGTTTACGGGGATGCCGCCGTCTTCGCATTCTCTATGGCGCCGCAATGTCGATAAACGGCTTTTTGGTGAGGGCAGACATATCTTAACAATAAGAAAGAGTGTGAGCTAGGATTCTCTATGTGGGCAATGACTATGGCTACATGGTCAATGAAAAAGATCTGATACTCTATTCGATTGACGAACGTACTAGTCGAGGTTCTGGCTACGAGCTACATGCTGTATAGACTACAGAGAGTACTGAAACCCTCTTGCTGACAAAACTGAAGTTAGGGACTACGACAAAGAGCAGAATACAACCTATAAGTCGACTTTAGATAAACTGGCTCAAATCGACCCCAAAAGCGCCGGGCCAAAGCAGAACTGCGAGTCAACTAAAGTACATAGGTATGTTCGTAAGGTACTCTAGTATGTATTTGGAGTTGTTCTTTAACCTATTAGTGTCTTCTATACTTTTTTTTACTCATCTGCAGACCGTCAAAAAGTAACGCTAAATTATACACTATAACCTAAAACTCTTATGAAGTTTTACAAACCCTTGCTTGGCTTAAAAGTTGATGCTCAAGAAGTAGATGGTGTGACGAGGTCACTGTGCGGACAAGACCCCAAGCAAAGTACCAGCATGACTAACATCATCCGATAATGCGGCGGCGATCTTAGGTACCTCCGGTGTGTCCACTTCCCGCTAACCTGGGGTACGATGAGTGAGTGTTACCACAGTATGTGGCTGCTGATTCGTCCAATGTTCACACTACGCTTTTCCACGCCACTTTTCCACGATGGTCGGCGAGTTCGGCGTCCTGGTTGTGGCACATGGGTTAGACCACCCAAAAAGCTCGGCCTCTACCGTCATGAATGAGTACAGCTCTTCGTGCTCGTCAAACGATACGTCCAGACGTCTCCGTCGGAATCAGCTGCTTTTCTATAAATTACAGTGTGTGGTAGGGCGAAGTGCCGATATGTTGATCATGGAAGATCCGCGGTTCGTAACACACATAGTGTTATTTATCAATACAAATTCGCATCGCTGATGTTGAATTCGCGACCTCGACTTCGGCTTCTACTTCATCGATCTCATCTTCCGCCACCATATGAACATGCCTAGAAATATTGTGATCGTTGGCGGCGTCGCCGGCGGAATGTCCGCAGCAACCCGTGCACGTCGTCTGGACGAATCAGCAACCATCACAGTATTCGAGAAGGGAGGATACACAAGCTTTGCGAATTGTGGCATACCCTACGCTCTGGGGAACGTCATCCAAGATGACGCCGCCCTCATCCTTCACACGCCGGACGACTTTCAAGCCAGGTTCAACATCACGGTCCATCTCAATACAGAGGTTACACACATCGATCGCAGCAGACACCTTGTTTCTGTGCGCAAATTCGGCACAGAAGATCTTAGCCAAATGGAGTACGACAAACTCATTCTATCCCAAGGCGCTGAGCCTTTCCGCCCCCCGATTGAGGGAGACCAACTCGACCACGTCTTTACTCTACAGACGATCGCAGATCTTCAGTCTATCCGCACCTGCATCTCCGAACGCAATGTTAAGCAGCTGTGTATCATTGGAGCTGGATTCATTGGGCTTGAGGCCGCTGAAAACGCGCGGAACCTGGGGCTAGAGGTGTCGCTTGTCGAGTTTCTCCCCCATGTCCTGCCGCCGATAGACGCGGATATGGCCCAGGTCCTTCACACAGAGCTCAGACGTAACGGAGTGAAGCTGTTTCTCAACGCAAGCGCTAGGAAGATCGAAGAGTCCCGGGTGGTACTGACAGACGGAACCGAAGTGCCTGCGCAACTTGTGCTGACAGTGGCAGGGGTGAGAGCCAGAATAGCCTTGGCAAGGGAGGCGGGTTTAGCAGTCGGGCAGACCGGAGTCACAGTCAATCGGCACATGCAGACTTCAGACCCTGATATCTATGCGGTAGGCGACATGGCCGAGACCGAAAACAGAGTCGACGAACGACGTCACGTCCTTGCCCTAGCCGGGCCCGCCAATCGCCAGGGGCGCATGGCTGCAGATCATATATTCGGCCGGCCTGTTGAATATCGCGGAAATGTCGGCACCTCTGTGTGTCATGTTTTCGGCCTAACAATCGGCTCAGTCGGTCTCTCTGTAGACGCCCTTCGCAAGATGGGCCGGCACCCGCTCTGGGTCACGATTCACCCTCCAGACCACGCGAGCTACTACCCCGGAGCGCATCCCATCACACTTAAGGCCATCTTCGAGAGAGAACGCGGCCGACTATGGGGAGCCCAGGCCGTCGGCATAGCGGGCGTCGACAAGCGCATCGACGTGATTGCGACAGCGATGCAGGCAGGGATGACCATTTACGACCTGGAACATCTGGAACTGGCTTATGCACCACCTTACGGCTCGGCAAAAGACCCTGTGAATATGGCCGGCTTCGTTGGATCGAACGTGCTGCGGGGGGACAGCCAAATCATTCACGCCGAGGATCTGACCTGTGATGCGCTGGCCAAGGTTCAGATAATAGATGTGCGCTCGCCGAAAGAATTCTCACGCGGCCACATACCCTCGGCCATCAACATACCAGTTGATGACTTACGGGGTCAGATAACTGCCTTGGACAGATCGCGCTTGATCGTGGTCTACTGTCAGGTGGGATATCGCGGGTATTTAGCCTTCCGAATACTTAAGCAGGCAGGGTTTGATGTGGTAAACCTAGACGGAGGTTTTAAGACCTTGTTGGAAGGAGGATTTCTTACCAAGTTTGATAAATGTACTAATAGAGACTTATAAGGCACCTAGCGAGATGAATGAGATGTTTAGGCGTTCCCGAAGATCTCGGAGTCGGAGTTGTCCTCCCTGGTAGATCTCTTATCCAAGATGTTTAAGACTTTGAGTACGATCCCGTAAGAGGACTGATCAGCGCGGAAGCGTTGGCAACACAATCGTTGTTGTGAGCACTCAATACATGTCCAGCTAAGGTAGTCTGGGTCGGCCACTTATCGATCGGCGTCTTCTCAATAGAGAATCTTGGCTGAATCCCGTTCCTTCCGAGCGCTTACAGTACCATGCAGCCTATGTACTGTCTGTTACGACTAGATTTGTATCAATCATGTGCGCTGAGCAAGACGCTTCTACAGTATACGTGCTCTGGGCAAGATATGGGCCAGTGTTCCAGACTGGCAAGTTACTCCGAGCCAGCCCAACCTGCCGACATAAGCATTGTAAGTTCACAAGCTGACACCGAGGACAAAACCTTGAATACCGCATCATGATGGATGAATCTAAGAGAACGGAAACCCGGCCCAACTGCCCCCCTACGAAGAATAGCGGAAATCTTCCCCGGTACTGTTAAGCGAGGAAGCCCAGCGCATTCGGTGGCGACTCAACGGCAAGTTGGGGGGGACCTGTTACAAAGTCGGTTTCCACTGAGGATGATGGTCTCGCGGTCTTGTTCGTGCTATTCTGGCTCTCTGTTTCTACTTCACCTCAAAGTTTGGTTTCGTTACGTTAGGTTACAGCAACTGTTTTTAAGGGTTATCGGTCGAGGATAGAGAGTGATTTGGAGGTTAAAAGGCCGGCGTTGGGGGGCTTAGGGCCTTAGAATAGGGATCGCTACTTCTCAACATCGTTGGTAGGAGATACTACCGGCATAGAGGCGGAATAGTTAATAGTAGTGTCTAGTATCTTGCCTTCTTCTTAGATTAGGGCGGCGATAATGGTTCACTTAGTGGTAAGACTAAGTAAACTCTGGAAAAGAAATACAAGATACAGACGCAACATACTAACGATTTGTACTCACTTAGGGATCAGCCTTGTGGGCATGATGGGGGGCTCTAGCAGATCAGATAAAAACAGTAACATGTAGTTCCTTCTGCCGAAGCCGCAAACAAAATTTTTCGCTAAAAGAGCCGCAAGTTTCCTTCTAGAGCGGAGAGATCTTATACAACGCTTCGCCATAGGTACCAGACTTCGCTTGGCTCGAGCCCCTTTCTCTCGATTGAGTCTAGAACTGATCAGCCGTCAATTTTTTCCCTATCACGAGATGAGCAGAAGATATAGTCAATGGAAAGGAGGACAAGGTAGGACACTTGGCATATGCTAAGAAAGACTGGCGAAGGGGCAAATAAAGAGGAATTGCGAGGAGGGCGTAGACTGCGCAGCTAGAAATGGCGATCGCATCGAGCGACAAGAGACGGCCATTTTATAGGCAGAAATAGAGGTCTCGGTGCCATCTTTGCAATATTGCAGGATCTGAATCTATATGAGCTCTACAAGCAGCTCCGCTAGTATCATGACCAAGAAAAGCCTTTCGCTGGCTGGCAGGATCGAGACTAATAACTGCCTTGGGACTTCTATGCGGTCGTGTTTCGGTGTTGAACGCAACGTACTACTTCAGGTGGCGTTGACATTCGTCTTGTGCTTAAGAGCACAGTCTGCTGATACTACAGAACAAGATTCAAGTTAGTTTCATTCGAGCTTTGAAGTTCTGAAGCCAAGCATGACAAGTCTCGACACCCTTATTTACGTGGTGGAGCACGACACACTCTGTTCGGCAAGCAAAGGCGTAGTATGGCCCAGGTAAGAGAGATTTGTTTGGGTTATAGCGGATAACATGTGCCTCCGACTGCACGACGGTGGTGTACCGGTAGCCGCAGGCACCTCCTGCTGATATCTGCCCATTGTGAAGAGGAGAATTCTCTGGCGGTACTGTACACGCGAGAGAAGACTATTCGGCAACGGCGTCATCAATTATATGCTTTGGATATCCTTGCCTTGAAATACCAAAGCCATGGCCAAAAGACTGAGCTGACTGTCCGAGAACAGCTCATTGAGAACGCTTGCAGTCTTCATTTAGCTATGACTCCTACACCCGCTGTGAATGTTTATCCCTAACCAGCTCGATGGCATGGTGATGATACACTTCCTTTACAAGTACAAGCCTTCCGGCTCGCCCTCCTGCTTGGTCCTGAGCACCCTCTCACGTGCGGCTCGGAAGTCAGCCATCTGCACCCGCATCCGTCGTTCCCTGAGAGCCATCAAACCAGCCTCGGAGCAGATGGCTTTGATGTCAGCACCGGAGAGATCGTCCTTCTGCGCGATAAACTCTTCCAAGTCCACATCCTCGTTCAGTGACATCTTGCTGGTGTGCAAAGTGAAGATCTTGCGCTTGGTGTTCTGATCAGGATTCTCGAACAGGATCTTCCTGTCGATACGTCCAGGGCGGATAAGGGCTGGATCGAGAGTCTCAATCTTGTTGGTAGCCATGATAACCTTGACGTCTCCACGGTCATCGAAACCATCTAACTGGTTGAGGAGCTCCAACATGGTCCGCTGCACTTCACGCTCACCACCTGATGTTGAGTCATACCGCTTCGTCCCAATCGCATCAATCTCATCAATGAAGACGATGGAGGGAGCATTCTCCGCCGCGACCTTTTCGAAGTCAGCACAAATCATATTACTTTAGCAGTCCGAAGCTTACCTGGAAAAGTTGCCGAACCAGTCGCGGACCGTCACCCAAGTATTTCTGAATCAACTCACTGCCCACGATGCGAAGGAAGGTAGCGGACGTCTGATTAGCCACAGCCTTGGCCAGCAGGGTCTTTCCGGTACCGGGGGCGCCGTAAAGAATGACGCCCTTTGGTGGTTTGATACCCATCTCCTCGTACAACTCGGGATGCAGCAGTGGGAGCTCGACAGACTCGCGGACCTCCTGGATTTGCTGTTCCAAGCCTCCAATGTCGGCATATGACTCGGTCGGAGCCTTGTCCAGCTTCATCACGCTCACCAAGGGATCGGTATCGTCTGTAAGCACTCCGACGATGCTGACCGACTTGTGGTGCAAGAGTACGCTGGCGCCGGGCTCAAGGAGGTCTTTGTCGACGAAACTCATGATGCTGACGTAGTACTCAGGCCCGGTGGTGCTGGACACGATCGCATGGTCATCGTCGATCATCTCTTCCAGAGTGCCGACGCCCATAGGACTACCTCGCATCTCATCTACACGGCTTCGTTCATCGGCCATTCTATCGACAGCGTCGAGGTCCGAAGCTGGAGCTGTGTTATCCTTGGTCGCTTTGGCCTTGCGCAGACGCTCCTGGTTCTCGACAAACTCTTCTTCGAGGAGGAGGTGGTCGTGAATGCGCTGCAAACGGAGATGGCGAAGCTTGCAGCGACTCGTGGGATAGACAGGCGGGAGCTTAGCCGCCGCGCCTGGGCCAGCAGCCTTTCTCTTCTTGCGTCCAACGCGTGTGGTCGGCCTCGGAGGCGGTTCGTACTTTGGCTTTTCCTTCTGTTCGCAAGAGTGATTCGTCAGTCCAAGTCAACATGATGCTTTCCGCAAGGCTGAAGGATATTGTTGCTGTGCTTGTCTTGTGGACAGTGTGTTTGCCCGTCAAGTACATACTTTCTTGTCCTTGTCATCCTTGCCGTCCTGGCCGCCGCTCATGCCAGACTGATTCTGACCCTGGAAAGTTATCGAACATTAGTCCATCTGACAGAGAGAGCGATGGGCAAGCTTGCAAAGCTGGAGTTCCTCACCATCTTGATGAAAGCTCCCGATGCGAGTTACTGGCAAGAAATCGGTGGCAGGAAATAGATTGACGATAGTGATAGGCAAGCCTGCACTCTCAGGTGATGGCTGGCAAGACCGGCGATGAGAATAAGTCTTCTCTGCTGTGTGATGATGTTTGGAGCTTCGAGATTAGGTAGTCCAGGCGTCAGGTAAACGCGAATGCAGTCGGGTGGCTAAGGCTGCTGCACGAGCCAGGTGGTAATCCAGGTACGTACCTAAGGTACCCACTCCCGTCGGCATACTGGAGACGGGAACATCCATTGGGCATCTCCAGCTGTCGACCTAGCTCTGCCAGGTGCCAGGAAGCGGAGTGACGCACCCTGCTCTAGCTGACCCCTCCAGCTTCATTCAGTTCAGTGTCCGACATGAATCTAGCAACTTCGAGGTTTAGGTTGTCATCCTGAGCTCTCGGCTAACCAAAACCTACCTTATCAACCCGCGCATACTCCAAGGCCAAACGACGCAGACGCCCAGGCCGTGGATTCGCAGTAAATACTTGCGGTCCCTGTCCTATTTATGTCTGTTTGACGTTGATCGATTTGGCAGTGAAACCCGGTTGGTTCCATCAGATCCCAAGAAGGCTCTCACTTGTCCCCTCCAAGCCGCAATCTGCTGCTGTCTGTCATTTGCGCGCCGCGAAGCTGAACAACGCTATCGTTTCCAGGTTATCATCTCTTGCACTGTCTCTACAACGCTGTCACGCTGGTTGTTGCTTGGACCAGCCTTACAGACGCCCCTCCCCCACCCCGATCGACCAACGCCTACTTATTACCACAGCCCTTCGGCTACATCACATTCCTGGCAGCACCTCCAATATGACGACTACTCGAGAACGCAGGGTTATGAAAGAGCTGGCGGACATACACAATGACAAAGACAACTCTGGCGTGCAAGCCCACCCCGTCGACCCTTCCAACTTCACCCACCTTAAAGGCATCTTCCCAGGACCTCCCGACACTCCGTACGCTGGAGGCAAATATCAAGTCGATATCGTCATACCAGATACGTATCCTTTCAAGTCTCCTATCATAAAATTTGACACCAAGATATGGCACCCGAATGTCAGCAGTGTGACGGTCAGTTGCCAAGTCGGGGAACAGTGCCCACCAGATCGAGGTGCGACGCTTTGTGCTGACTCCATGTGTCTAGGGAGCTATCTGCCTCGACACTCTAGGCAGCGGTTGGTCACCTGTCGGTACTGTCAAGATGGCTCTCATATCGTTGAGAATGCTCCTCGAGTCTCCAAACCCAAAGGACCCACAGGATGCCGAGGTGGCCAAGATGATGATGGAAGATCCCAAAGCATTTGCCCAAAAGGCACATGACTGGGCCGTCACCTACGCCGGAGCTCCGAGAACAGAGTTGTCTCTTGGTAATTACGAGAACAAGCAGGCTTCTGAGACTAGGAAAGACGATCCGAGCAGGTACGAGGGCTGCATACTCCACACAGGCATTTCTGTGCCTTCTCCTCCCCGCTTCTTCCTTCTCCTGGACACTGACATGTTTGTTACGGAATTAGATATCAGGGGTACAACAAGGACCTCATCGACAGGTTCGTCAACATGGGCTTCGACGTGGATGCCGTGGTCGATGCCTTCAACTTTGTGGGCATCGATAGGAATGGAGGAGAGGACTACGAGCTCGAAGAAGCCTACATGGGTGATATTACCGCCCGACTTCTTGGCGAACAATAATAACGTCCTGCCAATCTATGATTTTACGAGTTGGCACAGACATTTATGCCCTCTGCGAACGGGCAAGTGGTAGTAAACCTAACCGAGCGACGGAGGGAGGCATTGGGTTGGAGTTTCAGCGTGATATCATGGTTCGCCGTGGCAAGGTGCCCAATTTTCCGGCGAAATGGGCTTGTTGTTTTGGTTCGAGGGTTCGTCTTCCAGGACGGTTGTCCACATCTTTCCTTCTGAATGCATTAGGTATTAGTATTGGGAAGGCAGCATTGAGAGGCACATCTCTCTCTATCACGACATTGGTAGATCATCTGTAGACCTCCAGAATGAGCCATCGATATGACTTGCAGTTGCTGAAGCCTGGCCTGAACCAGTAAGTACCGGGTCTGCTCAGCTGCCCGGTGCCTAGGCGTCAAGAAGAGCATCCAACCACGCGATCCTGCCTTAGCAAGACAAATCAGCAGCACGATGTTGAGTTCAGGTACGGAGTATAATGCCAGGACGTATATTAACCACTCCGCCGTTCCACCCAGTCTATGAGGATTGCCTTAATGCTTAATAGAAACATGAAATGACCATGGGCCTAGCTGCCTGCATGCTCAATATCGGAAATTGTTCAGCCTGCATGCATCTTGCTCGCAACATCAACGCTCATGTTTGTTCATACAGATGCGCCACAGGGAAAACTGCGCGTCCGAAAAGGATAGGATTGTCTGCACCCCCAAGACCCAAGCTCAAAGCAAATCTCGCCTGACGAACTCGTCATGTAGCGCTTTGCCCAGGCTGGCAGGTGAGCGCTCGACGATCACGCCGGCGGCTTCAAGGGCCTTGATTTTGGAATCGGCTCCACCCTTGCCACCAGAAACAATGGCACCAGCATGGCCCATACGGCGCCCGGGAGGTGCGGAGATACCGGCGATGAACGAAACGACAGGCTTGCCTCCGTTGACGATATTGTGTTCCCGGAGGAAATCGGCAGCATCTTCCTCGGCGGAGCCGCCAATCTCTCCGATCATGATGATTCCATCCGTCTCCTCGTCGTTCAGGAATACCTTGAGGCAGTCGATGAAGTTGGTGCCGCTGAAGGGATCGCCACCGATGCCGACCACGAGCGATTGGCCCAAGCCAGCCTGGGTGGTCTGGTTGACAGCCTCGTATGTAAGAGTGCCTGATCTGCTCACAATACCGATACGGCCACGCTTATGGATGAAGCCGGGCATGATGCCGATCTTGCACTGACCAGGGGCGATAATGCCGGGGCAGTTGGGACCAACGAGCCGCGTCTTGGACTGCGTTTTCAGCATTGAGGTGATGCGAACCATGTCTGGTTGGACACACTGGTTAGAAGGAGAAGCTCAGGAGTTGCGAGATATTTAGTCACGAACCATGCTGAGGAATGCCTTCGGTAATGCAGACGACAAGGGGGATCTCGGCGGCGAGCGCTTCTTCGATGCCAGCAGCGGCCACTGGGGGACTGAAAAATAAAACTATAATTAGCACACGAAGCGTGGATTCCAGTGGCCACCAGACAGACTCACGGAACAAAGATCGCGGTGGCGGTCGCTCCGGTGTGCTTCACAGCTTCGGAAACATTCGCAAATACGGGGAGGCCGAGGTGCTCCTGTCCAGCCTTCTTGGGGTTTGTGCCACCGACAACCTTGGTACCTAGAGGCACATTGAGGTCAGGACAAGGTTTGATTCTGTATGAGCAGCCGAGATCGGGTCTCTCAGATCATGGAGAGTTCGGGGGATTAGGAACACTGTACCATAGTCGATTGCTTGTTGGGCGTGGAAACTGAGAGCAAACGACACAGTTAATTATGGCCAGTTCATCATTGGGGATGAGAGGAGCCATATTCAAACAACGTACGTTCCCTGCTTTCCAGTGAAGCCCTGGAAAATGACCTTGGTGTCGCTATTGATGCGCAAGTTGTCGATGGTTGCGGCATAGGGGGAGGATGTGGAGCTGTATGTCCGGCGCGACAGATGGCGCAGGACTGAGCTGGCCGGCCTTATTTGTCTCGAAAATGCCTGCATCTCTGTGGTTGGAGCCGGTTGCCTCTGGGTCAACACGACGATTGATAAGGGGTGGATGGGAAAGCCCTCAACGGGATGGATGTTGCGCAGTAGCAGATGGAGAGATTTGATCTAATTGACGACGGGAGAGCTCCAGAACTGGGTTCGTCACTTTCTCGTCCCAAAACCAGGGCAGGAGCGCGGTCCCTGCACCCAAAAACTGAGATAAGTCCCGCTCCACCTTTCCAGATAGGAACGGTTAAACATCGGGTGCCGGGCGACCTCGGCTGAAGGAAATTGATTGGCCCGAAGCCGACCCCGATAACCCAGCGACGATAGACGTTGCATTAAGGTAAGGCAATGACGGGAAGGGGCTGTACCTCGTGTGCGACACTGGTACTTCCACACAGACAGTGATTAATATGTGTTTAGGAAGTACCCTAGCTACGTGCCTGTGTATGTTCCACAATTAACTTTTTGACCCCACCATGAATGAATGAACTTCGCAGTTGAGAATCGATTCAAGTCTGAAATAATCGAAAACATCTCGACAGCCACTAGTAGGGTACTTTACCTCTGCACGACGGACCAGTCCGCCCATGACAGCCTCATCATGTCGACGATGACCATAACAGCCACTTCTGTGGCTCGGAAAAGGGACGCCAACCTTCCGTCTGAGAACGAACGGTTCCTGCGGTGCTGCGCAGACATTGCGAATGCCCTCATCGAAGACCATGAAGCCATCAACGACCCCCGGAGCCCCAAGAAGGACCTTAACCTCAACAGCCTTCGTGCCAGATGCGCCAAGAAACACAAGGTCGGCAGCATGCCCCCTCTAACCGCCATCATTGCTGCTGTTCCGGAACACTACAAGAAGTATATCTTGCCGAAGCTGGTGGCGAAGCCTATCCGTGAGTCTATGGTGTTGATGGCTTCCTATTTTGTTCCAGAGCCCGGGCACCACGCTGACGGCTATTCATGCAGGCACCTCGTCCGGTATTGCCGTCGTTGCGGTTATGTGCAAACCACACCGATGTCCCCATATTGCCTACACGGGCAATATCTGCGTCTACTGCCCCGGTGGTCCGGACTCGGATTTCGAGTACAGCACACAGTCCTATACCGGATACGAACCCACGTCTATGCGAGCAATCCGTGCCCGCTACGATCCCTTCGAACAAGCTCGTGGTCGCGTCGACCAGCTCAAAGCTCTGGGCCACTCGGTCGACAAAGTCGAGTACATCATCATGGGCGGCACTTTCATGTCTCTCCCGGAGTCGTACCGGGATGAGTTCATATCGCAGCTGCACAATGCTCTCAGTGGATACCAGACCACCAACGTCGACGAAGCCGTCGAGGCTGGCGAGATGAGCAACATCAAGTGCGTTGGCATAACCATTGAGACGCGCCCCGACTACTGCCTACAGCCGCACCTCTCCAGCATGTTGAGGTATGGTTGTACCCGACTGGAGATCGGGGTCCAGTCGCTCTACGAGGATGTCGCGCGAGACACGAACCGGGGACATACCGTTGCTGCCGTCGCCGAAACCTTCTGTCTTGCAAAGGACGCCGGCTTTTAGGTGGTCAGCCACATGATGCCTGACTTACCTAACGTGGGGATGGAGCGAGACCTCGACCAAGTCCGCGAGTACTTCGAAAATCCGGCCTTTCGTACTGACGGTTTGAAAATATACCCCACATTGGTTATTCGTGGGACCGGTCTGTACGAGTTATGGCGGACCGGCAGGTACCAAAATTACACCCCCAACGGATTGATCGACTTGGTTGCCCGTATCTTGGCGTTGGTCCCCCCTTGGACGCGGATATATCGAGTCCAGCGTGACATCCCTATGCCCTTGGTTACCTCGGGGGTGGAGAACGGCAACCTTCGGGAACTCGCTCTCGCACGCATGAAGGACTTCGGTACTAGCTGCCGTGACGTGCGGACCCGCGAGGTCGGCATCAACGAAGTGAAGTACAAGATCCGGCCAAATCAGATCGAGCTAGTCCGCCGCGACTACACTGCCAACGCTGGCTGGGAAACCTTCCTGGCTTATGAAGATCCCAAACAGGATATTCTGGTGGCTCTCCTGCGACTTCGCAAGTGCTCGCAAAAATACACCTACAGGGAAGAGCTGGCAGGACAACAGACGAGTCTGGTCCGAGAGTTACATGTTTACGGTATGGCTGTGCCTGTCCATGCCAGAGACCCGCGGAAGTTTCAACACCAGGGCTTCGGAACGCTTCTGATGGAGGAGGCCGAAAGAATCGCAAGAGACGAACACGGCAGTGAGAAGATAAGTGTGATATCGGGCGTCGGCGTACGGAGCTACTATAAAAAGCTTGGGTATTGGCTAGATGGACCGTATATGAGCAAATGGCTGGATCGACGACCCGGCCCGAACGCGTGAAAGTATATTTGGATCGTCATCTTCCTACATCTGGCGATAGACTCTACCGTCGGGAAACACAATGCGGCGTGCAAAGGCAAGGTTCCAAAGCTGGTCTGGGCATACAGTGGCCGGATACAGACGTGTTTTGGTTTGGCACGCTTGCCTTGGATCAAGGCTCCCTCAATGAAGCTCTTGCCGTGCAACGGAGCTTCGTGAAGAGGCGTTGGTGTATTCTCACACCACACCGGTTACTGCTTGTCACCGTGGCGGGTCAGCTACATCAGGTTGTTTCCTGGTCCTCATCGACTCGTTGGCAAACAGAAGGATAGTTTGTCACCGTTTTGGCCCTGGAAAAAGGTCATCCGTGATCCAGAGATGGTGTCAAGTGCTGGTTGTATGGATATTCGTTGCTTACGAACTACAAGGACTACTACGACATCGAGACCAGCGTCCAAAGTGCCGACAAGTCGCCGGGGCATGCTTCGGTACACACTCGCCGACCCTGCCGCCCCCAACAATTACCATCACACTAGGATTCGTCGCCGTTAAGCAATATGGAGACAGGCGTTTTTAGTGGCACGATTCATGCAGCATAGTATATATGCAACAGCTACGGAGCCAAGAGGCGAATTGTTATTTCAACACCGGTCGGGAGTTTGAACTATGACGGCCAGAACCATCATGTTGCGTGGAGGGGTGTAAAACATTCTACCCGGCGACTAGGGAGGGTGGGCAAGGATCTTGGAGAAGTCGTGTCAGAAGCGTAAACTCAGCACCGAAGTGGGAGCAACCCATGGCCGAGTTATATTTCCATAGGTGATTCAGAACTGGGAATTACATCCAAGTTACTACCCAGCACCGTTTGCGGCATACACCTGTCTTCAAGTCCCCTGTGTACGGGTCGTCAACTCAGGTGTTAACTTTAAGCGTCTCTATCGCAATAACATCTCTCCGGTCGCAGCACTTCTTTGCACATTCGAAACACGAAGTTGGTGGAAGAAGACTGCAGATCAGTTAGACCTGGCCTTCCGGTAGGATTGGATATGAAAAGGATGAACTGTGAGACTCAACCAGGGAAGGTGTTGCGGAAGTTGGCGGTTACCTAGCTCCTTATGAAAGACATCAGCAGTCGAGACAATACGGAAGCCCTTGAATTGATGCTGAGCAACCGCTATAGAATTGAGCGCAAGGGCAGATGAATGCCCAATTTCCCCCTTCAGGCGGCACAAATCTTGAAACCTTCTGCACGATGGTCCAAATATCCACAGTAGTCTTCTTGTGTGAAATGTGCCATTGCCAGATAGATATGCGTTTGTATGCTTGTCCGTGGAGAACAGAGTCATTGTTCGCTGGTACTGTGGCTGATCCATCAGTACATGAGTCCTCTCAGGCCCCCTCGACCCCAGAACGATAGACGCTGGCGCAGCTTGCTTCTCCCCTTTCCTATGATATGACCCACCACATGCAAAGTTGAGAAAGGAAATGTTCACAGAAATATGATCAACGGTACAACGCTTTCGCTGAACAGTCCTTCAACCGCTTGCCTTGTGATTGACGTTCCTTCCAATAGGCTCATCCTGTTTGCTCTTTCCCTTAACCCCTGGCGTGCTGAGATCGCCTGACGTTTGGTGAAAATCATCCCGTTTCTTGTTTCCCTCCTCTCCCAAATTAGCCATCTTCTTGGGGTCTTTGGCCTGTTGTTCAGCGTGGGTCTGGTCCTTTTCTTGCATCCGAGAAGAAGCACGTTCAGATGAGGCGTAGCGCTGGAAAGCAAAGATAACAGCACCTGGTGTCAGCTTCAAGCTTGCAGGGTGATAGGCTGCCTGAGAGCGTGGCGCCGTTCGGGACAGAATTCTTCGGAGGGACAGCATTGCATCTGCTAGGTCTAGTGACGAAGCCAAGTCTATGCCGAAAATGTTGAGAGTGACGGGAACTGGATGATGAGAGAAGAGAGAATGGGAAAAGGCCCGAAACGGACTCTGATACAGAACGAAAACTAGTAGAAATACATATACCTACCTACGTAGGAGCCAGATAAATACTGAGAGCAAGGGTCGAAGGTGTGGTATGTCGTCAGGGGTAGATTGGCGTCAAAGTGATGTCACGCAACGAGCCTCGTGGGCTGCTTAGACGCCAGATAACTATCCCCGTAGGTACCGTATGCACCAACTCGACTTTTCAGTTTTGCACCAACCGTAGCTGATGATACTCATCCTATTGTGTTCCGAGAGAGATTGAAAGCTTTCCTCGTGCGATCGAAGCTGAAAGTTACAGACTTTTCTTATACAATAGAGTCTAAATGGAACGGTAATGATCGAATTCCAGCAGTCCCTGAGGTCGGGGTTCGTGCAATGTATGCAGCACCTGTACCAAAACACGGCTCTGTGAATGACCGAGCAGCAACCATTTGACCAAGTGTTGCTATTATCAATGGCTCCGAGGCATGAGCCGCATTAAAGGGGCTACCATCCTGGTGGCTTTATCAGGGGGCATCCGTGGGGTCCCTTGACTGGGAGTCAGCGTCCTAAACGTCAAGCATTGTGGATAACGAAAATCTCTCACCAGTCAGTGACAAGATGCTCGTCCAGATTGTCCAGTGCGGCCATATCATCGGGCGAGATATTCAGCCGGGCGACATCGACATTCTCAACAAGCCTGTCACGTTTTGAGCTCTTGGGCAAACAAACGAAACCATGCTGCAGCGACCAGCTGCGAAACATAGGACACAAAAGACAATCAGCAAACAGGCTCCCGCAATTTCAAGACTACGGGTGACAGGTGCTCACCGGACAAGTAGTTGTGCTTCCGTACAAGCATACTTCTTGGAAAGCGACTGGATTACTGGGTGGCGCATACGCATTCCTCTGACCAGCGGAGCGTAAGCCTCGATGGTGATATTGTGCTTCTCACATGTGGCACGGATCTCTCTCTGTGTGTTAAAAGGGTGTACTTCGATCTGGTTCACCACCGGCCGAATGCGAGGTTGCGACGCCATCAGCTCCTCGATCTGTCGTACCTTAGAGTTAGTCCGCAAGATTCCTCCGTAAACCCGGCGACGGATAACACATACGTGATGGACACCGTAGTTGCTTACTCCAGCCATCCTGACCTCGCCGTCCTTGACGGCATCTTCCAGAGCCTTCCAGCTCGTCAGACGTGCCTCTTTTCCGCCGTAGGGGCTGTGCAGTAAAAAGAGATCGATGTAGCCCAGGCCACATGCGTCCACGGACTGCTTGATGGAGCGACGGACCGCATTGTACGAGGTGCTGTTGCTGCTCAGCTTGGTGGTGTAGTGGATGTCGCCCCTTGTGAGCCCGTCGAGATTGTCACTGCTGGCCAAAAACTCCCGAATGCCTTGGCCGGCCTCTCTCTCGTTGTGGTACATCTGGGCGCAATCGAAGCCACGGTAGCCGGCGGCAAGAGCCCATCGGACTGCTTGTTTTGCCTCGTTCCGCGACATCATGTACAGTCCAAGCTGCAGTCGGGGCATGGATCCGCCATTCGGGAGCTGCTCTGCGGTTTAGCCATGCGACTCATGTCACATGTGCAGTGGTTGCCCACGGGACGCTGCTCACCTTGATCCGACTCGCTAGAGTGAACATATCGCTGGATTCTGACATGACTTTTGGCTTGCCCCTTACAATTCAAGATATACTGTACCTTAATGCTCTCTGTAAGTTGGTTGCTGGTCGACGCTATGAGGACTCGGCAAAAGCGCTCGAGTTATGTGGTGAGTAAGTTACCTGCATGCTGGATCCACAGCAGTGACGACATCAACGGCCATCTCGGATTTGGTCGCTGCGACGATGGCATTGTGCCTGTCCAATGCGACCGCGGCGACAGTCTGCTCGACAGCGTGCTTTAGTCCCAGGCAGTCCAGGATTGGGATCAATGGACGTAAGTTCTGCTGTAGGAAGCTGTTTAGCGTCTCTGTAGGGTACCGTATATATTCGGGTAGGTACGTAAGGTACCTTAGGTAGGCTGGCAGGAAAAGAAGCGCGCCGTGATCCACCACAAATTTAGTTGCTTCTGGCTCCTCGACGGCATTACCATCTCTTGTTGGTAACCGGCTCACCCTTTCAGTTGCGATGGCTAGAGTATGCTGGTGTTGCAAGGTTGAATGCAAAGCTCTGACCTCGAGGTACCAGACCTCGCCATCGCATTTGGTGTCATCTGTCACCATGCTTTTTTCGTACTTACCTGACGCAGCGGCAGAAACCCCGCCCGATCGCGGTCAGTTCCCCTGCACCCTTAACCTCATGCTTCCTCGCCATTTTGGAAGATCGACATGTCACCCATTAGAGCGATGCTAGGCATGCTGAGGCTATAAGCCAGAATATACTTCCTGTACAGACCTGAGGCTGACCTGGGCTACCACGGCGTCGATCTCATGGCGAAAGGACTACTTGATCTCCCGTTCGAGATAATCGCCCAAATCTGCAGGATCTGGTGCTCGCACTGTAACCAAGCAGCGCTCAACACTACCGGATATGCATCTATCGACCCGGATTCATGGAATACCAAAGCAACGCTGCTGGTGTTTGACCCACTGGGCGACACCCGGGCGGGAGACGCAGGAGAACAGCCGACTCTCGCTCGCCTTAGCAGAACGTGCAAATACCTGAGAGCGGTCGCTCAGCCGATCTTGTACCATGATTTCGTCACACGCGACAACCAAGACTTGTTCAGCTTTGTACGGACACTGCTGCAGCGACCAGATCTCAGTCCACATGTTCAGCGGCTGAACATCTCCATCGGGGGCTCGGGATGGATATATGAGGAGGACGACGTGACCAGATTCGAACATCACGCTCAGAAGCTTCGCCTAGTGCTGTCGCCCCCTACTCTGGCGCTGCTGTCCCAAACGTGCAACTGGACAGAAAGAGACGTCCCTCTGCTTCGCTGCGCTTCGTCAACCTCTGGTGAGTTGGACTCGGTGGTACTGCAAGACCTGCTGCTACTGTTGTTCCCGCTCGTAACACGCGTAAAGGAAGCCTATCTTCAACTGCGTCCATCACCACAACAGGCTATTCCCTCTTCAGATAGACCCGGGCAGGTTGTTTTTCGGCTGCCAGATTTGCAGAGACTATCGTTCAGCCCTCGACCAGCTACAACGCCAGCTTGGTACTCGCAACGCGACGTCTTGCCGGTCATTATTTGCCCAAAGCTCACCTTCCTGCACCTGCGGTATTGCACTGATCCTCTCAACTTCGCGCGTGCAAACGGGGCGCTCTCCCGAACCGAACCAGGCCCCGACATGTCCACGACAATGCTCCTTCAGCACCTCACTGTCCTTCAAATCACCGGGTGCCGTGTGTCGAGGGCGTTCTTGGGGGACTTGCTTGATCAAGTCGGGCCGCATCTGACCACATTCACACTTTCCTTGGGATATATGTGGTACACCGAGATCGCAGGAGGTCTGCTCCCGGACGACGTCACACCCAAACAAGTCGTTGATAGCCTGCTACCGTGGGCGCAAACCCTTCGAGCCGTCCGGATAGGGCTCCGGAAAGCCATGCCCCGGAGAGTAAAATTGCGCAAAGCCGATCTCATCACCTCCTTTAGCGAGTTCAGACGACTCAGAGTTGTGGAGCTGGATCTTGGGTGTGTCTACATTGCCGAACTCGACGGCCTGCTCATGTTCGGTGTCGATACGGCCCAAGCCGACTGGGACCTGCTCGTGAACCTGTTACCGGACTCCATCCGCGAGTTCATCCTGAACGGCCCTACTCATCGTGTATATGATGCCCTCGAGGAGCTCAGCGATCGTGCTGCATCGGGGAGCTTCTCGGATCTGGTTCGAGTCCGTTGCGACGATGGGCCGGTCGCCCACCTCGAGCACCTGCGGGAGCGCTTCGGAATTGCAGGCGTCAACTTTTCTCTACGTGTCCCGAAATACGGGTTCCGACAAACATTGTCCGGATTGTTTTAGCTGTGAACACCCCTTTGCCTTGTCCGCCTCCACAAAGGAGCTTGATCATTGCAGCCCAGGCACGTGGGCACTCAAGTCACTGGCGATACACCGCCTCTTCTCCCACATCAGCTGTATTCTTGCCATGTACGGCAATTCACTCATGCCTATCGCAACAAACTCGACAACTGCAACTGACCACAAAGCTTGGTTCCAGGCATCATTCATGCGCACAGGGGGGTACTAGACTAAGCATGAGCAAAAGTACTTGCGAATCTTGCTCCTATCCTCAACATTTTACCAGCAGAATCCTGGACATACCTGAAGACCCTCTCTTGGGGGACAATATCATTCTATGCCAATGAAACACCCCGCCATCTTGATAAGTATCTACCAGTTACTTGCCGGCGGGTTCGGTTCTGAGGCACCACAATAGCTATCGTCTGAAGGACCAGTCTGTCTGGCAATACCGGCAACGCACCACAGATCACTCGATAGGCCATGCAAGAGCAAGATTCTACATAGTGGGCCGGCAAGCGCTAATGCCAAGCAGGAAGGTTTGGACCAAGGAGACTGAAGAGAGCAGTTGCAGCTTGTATGTATGCAGAGACCTTGTTCGCTCCAGTTTCGGGGTGAGCTAACATGGGAGATATCGGAACATTTTACTACCTACATCCCTTGCCCTGCCCCGGCGGTGTTCTTCGCCTGGTTTTATGCGCGCATCAACATCTAAAACATGTCTGAGTGTGTGCAGGCTATATATAGGGACTTCGCAGCAACATCTGTCATCCGTGGTCTTCAGAGCAAGACTTTTCCACAGTATGGCGCTCCCTTGGATGTCCGGCAAGGGAGGTCTGGACCACCGCCCGATGTTGAAGCTTTGAGAGACGGCACACTGAGGCGCAAATACCTTGCCGACATGTCCAAGTTATTTTGGCGTTGTTGCTCTTACTAAATTGATGGGGTCATCACGCTTCTACACTGCACGTGTATGACGGTCTGAGCATCATAGAGAACACGAACGTATCAACAGTCTACGTATTGGCACTACCTCGGGGAGCTCCCCGCGTATTACTTTATCTGACGGAGCCATGGGCAATTGGAGAACCCTAATTCGCCAATCGTGTCTGCCCGTCCCATGTCGATCTGCCGGCACTACTGCAGGTCTTCTGCATGTCGACATTCGAGAAGGCTTGTTCTCTTGTTCTCCTCTCCGGACGACTTCTCACAGGCCCGTCCTTGCTGTCTGAAACCCAATCAATCGTTGCGAACATGGCCATGTGTTGCCTGAACGCCAACCAACCATATGCTAACCTGACCGGAACCTTGTATGGATGTAGAAGGTCGCATCTCAGGAACTCCTGAACCAGATCGAATATGGCAACTGAGAACAGAGATAGGGTGCTTTAGCGCCATGCACTCCTCTCCATTGTCCGATAAGCATGGTTAATGGACAGGCGGTATGTAGCATGAGCGAGTAGTACCGTAGACCTACCTAGTGGTAACGTGTAGCCATCAGCTTCCACGCCTATTCGATCTGTGGGCGCCGTAGAAACAGCTATATCAGACCTGCTCCTCCTCACGACGAGGTGAGATTTATCGTGTACAGAGATTCTTCTCTTGACAAGACACTGTTGAAACTCCAGTCATACAGTCACGATCGTTTGGCTGTGGAGTGCCCAATCACCAAGACCGTCAGTGCCTTCGAAACATACACGAGGTCCCTCGTAGGTCGCCATCATGGTCAGTTCCCCTTTAGACTGTCAAAAGGGCACGAGGCCGTTATGGCCTCAGTACTCGAACGTTCTTATGCCTTCTCGGTAATGACCGGACTTGTTTCAAGTCTACGAAGGCGAAGTCCGTGATTGTCTTGGACGACTTTGCTGATCCCATCGAGCTGCAGATTGGTCCGACTTTTCTTCTCGCCCTGGTCTCCGCTGTCTCGGTCACGGTATCGGCAGCGGCCATCGACCTGCAGAAGAAGGCCACCTGTGTCTACCACTGCGGCTCGGTTTGCTACTGGCAGTCTGACATTGATGATGCTCTTGCCAAGGGATATTCCTTGTATAAGTCGGGCTCAACCCTAGGTAAGCCGTTCCCTCTACGCGCACACGGCCTGCACATTTCGTCGCATCATCTGACTGCGCATGTCGTAACAGGATCCGACAAATACCCTCACCAGTATAACGATTATGAGGGCTTTTCCTTCCCGACGGCCAGTCCGTGGTACGAGTTTCCAATTCTCTCCTCGTACTCAGTCTACACTGGTGGATCTCCCGGACCTGATCGTGTCATCTTGTAAGTCATGTTCAGCGGAAAGCCACAATCCATTTGTCCGCAATGCAGACGTTCCACCGTCTGAAGATTTCCTGCTAAACTGACACCCCGTGTATAGTGACTCGAAGGGAAACTTTGATTCTCTCATCACTCATACCGGCGCAAGCGGGAACAACTTCAAAGCATGCACACAGGGCTGAGTCGCCTCTATCATGACAGTGCAAGTCGGTGTAAGCTTGCTTGGAAGGACAATGACCCAGTCAGTATCAGGTGTAACGGAAAAGTGGCTCTGACAGATGAGAAATCTATGCCCAATATGCTGGGAACTAGGGGATAGAGGAAACCTTCAATCTGGTACATGGCCAATGCAGGCGCATGGCGCACTCAACAGAGAACTGGAGTAGCCCATTGTACAAGTGAATGGATGACTGAATGAATCTCAATCGTTTGGGCCAACACCATATTGATCGTCCTGATATAGAGACCCGACAGGAATACCGCGGTTATCGGCGATAATACCGATAAGTTGCTGAGCGATGTCCTTGGTTTCATTGTATTGCCCTAATAGCCGAATGTGGTTGTTCACCGTCTCAGCCGGAGATGCGCTGCAAGAAGGAGAAGTGGTTAGCGCAAATATAGCACACGAGCTTTAGTAACGAGCTATGATGAGGGACGGGTAAAAAAAAAAAAAAGGGAAAAAAAAGGGAAAAAAAAAGAAAGAAAAGAAAACCATCTCAAAAGACCAATACAGGAACTGACCTGGCAGAAGACGTCTCCATCCGACCCATCAGGTCAGCAAGTCGTGCAATGTGCCCTTCTGTAGTCGCAAGATTGACAAACTGAGTATGCCACAGTCAGTGAATTAGGTCCAGATGGAAACAATAAATCCACATCAGACTATCATACCGCACTCGCAAGCAGTCTGACAAACTTCTCGATGGAGTTGACGTCACTATCGTCGTTTGGGTGTAGTTCGAAGCTCTCGTGCGGCATGTTGCCTACGCCCGTGACGGAGACGGTCGTAGCGGAGGTACGAGCCCAAGTGATGGTGCCCCATGACGAGTAGGCCGGTGAATACGACCAAACGCCTGTGTGCCTTGCCTCAACAAGCTGGGCTTTGTTCCTGGCAAGGAGCTGGCAGACTGATGAGGCAATATCTTCGAATCTCCCGTCGGAAGCGCTCCGAGCCTGAAGCCATGTCTCGAGTTCTGCGATTGATTCTATCTGGCCATCGACAATCCTGTGAAAGCTTGCGAGGGCGCTCTTAACCAGCGAATTGGTACCCTGACCGTTCATATTGTGCGATGATACTGCATGGAAGGTAGCTCTTTGAAAAGGTTGATCTGGGTACAGCGGAGCACCCGCCAAAAAGTCTCGGAGATAGAAAAGAGAAGATTCGCTTGCTTCCGTCAGCTTCGCTTATTTAGTGATACAGAACGCAAGGAAGGGCTATGTGACCCAATTTCAAAGGTTCAAAGCTCCGTTTCGTTGGCCAAAAAGTTCAGTAATGCTGAGCCTGCGACCGGTGTCTCCCGTCACGCCCCCCTGCTCCTCCCTGTCTTCAGCCTCACTCAAGGTAGCGCTGAGGCGAGACTGGCGCCATACATTTTGGATGATGGCCGCGTTGACTTCTCGAGTATCATCTTGGTCTGCGTGAATCCATAAACCGATGACGCGCGTATCTTCTTCATTTGCAGGACCTACGCCGGTGTCTGCGCCGGAAGTGCTGCCGGTGCTCTCAACGTTGAATGTTATGAGCTCGTCCGTGACCTCACACTCGCTAGCCCTGCAAAGCTCGACAACCAGGTTGTCGAGCCCACGGCGGTTCAGGACGAAGACACAGGCGCGTGGCATGAGATGACCCGAGACAATGACTGGTTCCTGCTCGCAGACGAATAGTGTGCCCTCAACACCCGACTTCTCCCAAGTCTGAGCAGTGGGAGAGATATTGTAGACGACAGCATTGGCGGCAATGGAGACGATAGACCTAATGCTGGGAAGATAGCGGCGAAGAACGCTAAGGTTGAGCTCGGTATTGCTCCGGTGTGGGAGGTGGGGAGCAGGAGGCAGGTCTCGAGCCTCCATGTAGTGAGCAGCATCGGATTCATAATCAGAAGCAGCCACGGTGCGTGGACCGCCGCCACTGGGCTGATGGCGATGGCGCGACTTGCGCGGCGTTAGGCGACTCATGGAGAAATGGAGCTCGGTGCGCAGGCTCGGGCGAGAAAGAGAGGAGTCTGGGAGACTAGGACGGACGCGAGACGGATCGACAATAATGGGCCGAAAGACCGTTTCCGCAGAGGAAGAATAAGAAGAAACAATCGACAAGTCTATTCCGTTTTAACATTAGCATGTGCTGAACACACCTACTCTGTGTAGATTTTGCCTTGCGCAGACTTTAGAGACTCTGTACCTTACCTGGACGACTGTTGGCTCGGCTCGGACGTATCAGTATGCCGGAATCGTGGAGGCGGCTGTTGATGATAATTTGTAGTCGGGTAAAGAGACTTCGGCAGTATAGAAGAAGCCTGGCTGAGCTGAGGTTGGAACCTATCTACGTTTCTTGACACCATCACAAGGATGGGCAGTTGCGACTGGATCCACACTCAACGGGACCACCCCTGCCTCCGGGGTGCACCTCTAGCCTACCGTCATAGGCCCACCACAATCTTATCGATAAGATAAGCGGGGCAGATAGTCCGCATCACCGGGAGGGTCGCGACCGGGAGACTGGGAAAATCGAAAAGAATAGGTACATTCCCTCTCTTCACATTAGCTCATTCACATCTCCGTCCCTGTTAAACCGACACGATAGCTTCAAGGCGGCTCGCGAGATACGCACTCCAAGGCCATTGGATGTGAACGCGACAAGAAACAGCGAGCTGGACAACAGCCATGACGCTTTGAGTTTGCGAGCCACCAGCCCACCAATACTGAAAGTGACGTAACGCGCCGATCGAGGAAGTCCCTTGCATAATCCGGTCTCAACACAAAAGAGCTCAAAGGTAGCTGACGTCTAGAATATACCTCGACCTCACAGAGGTTGCAGATCATCATGGCCGCCTTCGGCGAAGCCGCGACACTGACTTCGAACGCAGTGTCGGCGTCCGCTTCCGTTGCAATTGCCAACGATGCTGTCGATTCCACGAGCAATCCTCACTCCCTCCATCGAGCCGTTGCCGCGAGGCGAGCCGAATACGTCCGTCCTCACCGCATTCGCGTCAAGGTTGGCACGTGGAATGTTGCGGCGTGTCCTGGGACCGACAAGGACTTAGCCCGCTGGTTTGTCGAAGGCAAAGGCGTCGACCCGAGACTGGCCACGCTCAACCTGTCCCTCTACGAGGACTCGGTCGTCGAAGGGCAGGATAATGACGCCGCGTCAGACGCCGAAACTGGTTCTGTCCGGCTTGTCGGTGGTGACAGGATAGGTCTCTATGCCTTGGGTCTCCAGGAGGCCGCTGACCTGTACGGGCCAGGTCTATATCTCCGTCCATACGCCGGCGTGGAGGATGCCAAAGAAAAGTGGAAGAAGGCGCTTCAGGATGCATTGCCCGCTGGTTATCAATTCGTGTCTTGTACTCAGATGGCTGGTCTGATCTTGCTCGTCTATGCTTCACCCGAGGTCGCCTCCACTATCAGCAATATCAGCAGCACCACGGTTGGGACCGGTCTGATGGGTCTCCTGGGCAACAAAGGCGCTGTAGCCACGCGGATTGTACTAGGCGAGACGACGAGACTCGTTTTTATCAATTGTCATCTCGCGAGCGGTCACGACCAGACCGCTGCGGACCGCCGTGTCTGGGACGCCATGGCCATCCAGACCCGCGCCAAATTCGAGCCAATCTGTTATGCTGGTGTTTCAGAAGACGAGGGCGACACGATTGGTGACGAAGACTTCGCATTCTGGTTCGGCGACCTGAATTTTCGGCTTGAAGGTCTTCCGGGTGACGATATACGACGCCTGCTCATGCTGCATACCAGAGGCGAATATGACGTCGAGACCAAGGATTCAGAACCACCTCTAGAGGGTGAGGGGGTAGTTATTCGCGGGTCAGCAGACAGCAGCCGAGAAGGAAGTGAGCAAGGATCGACAGCTTCCCCGGAGGCAAGAACGGACCACGACTTTCGCTCCTCGTTCAGCTCGCTCCCTCACCCTGACGATTTCGACCCTAATATCGAACCCCATAACGATCCTGCCTCGTTGCAAGCTACTCTAAACTCACTCCTCCCGCACGATCAACTAAGACGGGTGGTGAGGGAGCGAAAAGCTTTCCATGATGGCTGGCGTGAAGGCTCCATATCATTCCTACCGTCGTACAAGTATGACATTGGCACAGTCAGCTTGTTCGACTCCAGTGAAAAGCGAAGAGCGCCGAGCTGGTGCGACCGAATCCTGTACCGGACTCGCGCCGACAAAGAGCGTTATGAGCAGAAGGTTAAGGAAGAGGAAGAAGCGCGAAAGAAAGATGAAGAGATGAAGGCACGTGGTATGGAGCATGCCGGTGATGATGACCAAGTTCTGTTCGACTACGACCCAGACAACGATGGGGACGAGCAGACTGGCGGACAGCCAGGTCTCGACTACGACGAGTACGACGAAGACGGAGATAGTGGCGAACAAGTCAAAACCAAGGACGGAGCTCTTGATCGATTACATCTAGATATCTATACCTCGCACCAGCGTATTACATCATCGGACCACAAACCTATCGTTTCCATCTTCACTCTCGACTACGACGCCGTGGTTCCCGACCTGAAGGCCAAGGTCCATGCCGAAGTTGCCCGAGAACTTGACCGGGCCGAGAATGAAGGGCGGCCCGGTATCACCATCGTCGTTGATGGGCATGAAGCTCGGCGTGGTGAGCAAGGTTCTCACTCGAATCTATCCGAGCAAGCTGTCGACCTCGGAGAGATAAAATTCCGGGTACAACAGGAAGCTAGCGTGACACTGGCTAATACCGGTCGCGTCCCGGCCACCTTTTCATTCGTAATTAGCCCGACGACGAACGATGACGAAACGAGGTCAAACTTTCCGATAACCACCTCCTTTGTCCACTCGGACCCAAACTCGGAAGAGGCTGAGCTTGGCGACGAGGTGACCCTAGAACCGGGTGAGACTGTTAAAGCAGTGCTTAAGGTATTTATCTGTGATGTCAGTCAAGCTCGTATGCTCAACGAGGGTCGCATCCTACTTGAAGATGTCCTCGTTCTCCGTGTCACAGGCGGAAGAGACTACTTCATCCCTGTACGAGCGGCGTGGTCACCAACATGTATTGGCCGTTCACTTGAAGAGCTCATCCGCGTGCCTGATGGGGGGCTGAGGGCATTTGTGATGTCCAGATTGGGCCAATTCGACAGACAGACTGGCGGCATCCCTCACGAGCTTCCTGTTCACTTCGCTGCTCCGAAAGAACTCTTCAAACTCACGGAAGCCGTCGAGTCTCTTACCGAGCGCGCATTGGCTGATGAGCAAATGCTAGAGGAATGCAAGATTCCTGACGATGCCGGATGGCCATTCGACGAGATAACATGGAGATATACTGATGTGGAAGGACGAAGAAGACTTCTCACGTCTGTCCTCGATGCTCTTGACAGCGATAAGCCAATTTTAGCAGCCTGGCCACCCGAAGCACCCTCAATTGAGCGCCTTGAAGTAGTTAGCGAGGTATTGCTGCTATTTCTCGAAAGCATGGCGGACGGTATCATTTCGATGCCTCTGTGGGATAGGATCGAACAAGCGCCGCTTGCAATCTGGGGACAGACTAAGCTACCCGCAACGAAGCCGCCGCCGGATCGAGACCTGGAAGACGACAAGGCTGCGGTCTTGGAGATCTTGTCCACCGCGCCCAACCACAACATCTCCTTCGTTTTTCTCACGACGACACTGGCGAAGATTATCTCGGAACTCGCCCCTCTCAGCAAAGCTGCCGTTGACGCTCTGCGGACTCCTGGAACTACTGTGCCTCTGGGGCGGCGGTCGCTCAGTTTTCGGCGGAATGTGGCAACTCCGCCTGCAGAGGCAGTTGCGGCAATGCAGAAGCGCCAGGCGAAGGAGCAGCGCTTTGCCGAGATATTCGCAAAGGTGGTCTGTCGGAGCCCGATGCCTGCTAAGGATAAGGAGAGGAAGACGTTGGAAGATCGCCGACAGGCCGTCGTAGGGCTGTTTCTAAAACCAAGAGATGAAATATAGCGCGGTTTGTGATTCGCAGTGGAATTCGGCACCGACATATGTATGTATGTACACCTCAAATAATCCTATCAAAAAACAGAAACATAAAACAAATGCACTTGTGTAACTGACATGCCGTATAGACATACGTCCGCTCGACGTCTCTGCGAACCCCATGGGAACCTTTGATCCATTGCAGTCGAACGCCATTAGATCATCCCCGAAGTCAGAGTGGCCGTGCTTTGCCGGGGCTGCGTACGGGAAGCATATACCTACCGGCCACGCACCTCCGACCGCAGAGCAGTTTCCAAACACCTGCGACCGACCGGTCACTGCCGTAAAGGGTTCCTTCCCTTCGGAAGCCGCCAAGCCTGAAGTTGCCCCTTCCCTTTCGACTCCGAACAAGCACGTGGAAGGCCAAACAGTCCAAGTTGAAGTGCACAGCGTTGACTCATTTTTTACATCTGCCTAAGGCTACTAAAGTACTTACCGACACGCAGTCATCCTTCGTCTTGTAGCCTGACTTACCAACATGCTTCAAGCAGACGTCTTGCCTACCTATTACTTAATGTGGACAATGAAAGTACTGTGAATATGTCTTTTCTGGCCCATGAAGCTCAGCGTGGGCGTATCACGCAGATTATGAACTTGATCGACACCAAAATCCGACCAGGGATCCAAAAAGCCATTGCTGAGTCCAGTTCTGGTCCCTTGTCGGCACCGAGTTCAGCTCTTGATCCAGTCGGCCACATGTCTCTTGTTAATGCAACTGCTCCCGAAGTAACTCAACTCAGATCTCTAAGGATCGTCGACGATGAGCCTCCAAAGTTGGCCACCTCCGGACAGATAATCGAAAATCCGGCGATCACTATGCACAGTGACGTCTCTTCTAAACAAGACATTGTACCGAAACTGTGTACTCTCACCGGCACGATGGGGGACCCTGTAACGACCAGCTTCAACCGCTCATCACTTCAAGGACCGAGCAGGAAGCCTGACAAGGGGACCAGCCCTGACAGCTGCAGAGCTCAGAACCCCAACAAACATCATATACACACTTTGTGCAGCTTCGGACTTGCTGGGACCACTGGTTCTCTCCCTTCCGATCAGAACCTCCTACGGAGACTTGCAAACTGCTTGCGGTATCTTCGTTCTGATAATACGCTTCCAAAAGGCATCTTCGAAGGTGCGACTGCCGATGATCTGTCAGGACTGGACAACATCTACGGGAACTTGAGCCGGATGGTGCAGGCAATCGACAGGAGGATTGCTGCTGTCGTGAGGAGAGCAAGCGAAGGATTTGACCGTCATATGGCATCATCAGCAGTTACCTGCGCTTCGACAAGAAGACCTCGCCGGTTCCGAGGTCAAGAAGACTGGCAGGTTGACGGAAGGAAGAAGACGCTATGGAATGCCAATGCGGACTGGGGATCGGAGATGGCATGGTCTGAAGTGGAAGTAAAGCAAGCAGAACCGAGCAAGAAGGGGCCCAGTAGCAAACTTCGCTACCCATACATCCCTTGCGAGTGGAACCTACCAGCTTCAGGATTGTCGTCTGAGGAGACAAATGATTGTTCCATGTGGTGATGCAACGAGCCAGAGACCGAGCTCTAACCGCGCCTTGATGGATATTGGGGTGCACAATATGGTACTGATTATGACATCGTACATATGATGGGACGTCGGTATGGGAATGCCGCGGTGCTTGTTGTCGAAACTCCTCTCTCGAGTTCTTTCTTGTATAACGAGCCGTTTCTTTTTCGTACTGGTCAGGGAGGTTTCGGAGAGGGAGGGTACCATAGTCACTTGGAAGGACAACTACAACATATCATAGCATGTGTTCCTGAATTCTCTCGAATATACAGACCTAGACTTTATGATGTTACTGCCACCCAGACTGGGACAACTCCATTTGAGCGGGAGTATGTGCATTCTGGATGTTTGATGCACCCTCATCCCGGCGATCAGGCATGAATATTCATTCCCATTAGATAACGTACGTTTGGTCGTTCGCGTTTACATTATCACGTAGAATCGATATCGCTCTCAACCAAGTACTGTAGTGTGTCGAAGCCTACCTAGAACACACTCTTCCCATCAACGACACGGGGGGCGTATCTACCAACTACAGATAGAGAGCGTTGAGCAGTGCGCACACCAACCCTGACGACTCAGAAGCATGAAACAGTAGGGATACCAGTCAAGATAGTCGCCATTCTTGGAGCCACGGGCAACTAAAGCATCGGCCTTTCTGTCCACTCCTGCGCAGGACCCGGCTAACTATCACATCTGTGCTGTGACTCTTCGACCAGATAGTGATGCCGCCAAGAGCTTGCAAGCTAAGGTTATTGAGATCATCCAGTCAGGCTGGAACGATCTTAGGCCACTGAAAGCTTCCGAGCTCTTGAAGGCGTCGTTCCGGCCAAGGTCATAGGGAAACCAACGTCTCCAAAGCTGCCGCGGCCACAAACAGCCTTGGACTCTTCATCTGGAGCACTTGCACGAGAGCGCTAAGATAAGGGGTGGCATGTACACTGTGCCGCATGTCGAAGCGGGGAATCGAGTCAACTCATTCATCCGTCAACCCGGATACTTCATCTAAGGTGCTCAAGTTTGGATTCCCCGGTTCCTAGACAAGACCCGTAGAATGGGAGTCTTGAGTTCTGCGGCGGCCTGGCACTCAGGAGGCCTCATCTTCTGTGTTCTTGAGCTAAAATTCTACTCATGACTATCCGAGACTGTAGACGTAGCGTAATGCAATGGAAATAACTGGAACCAATGCTCCATTGTGTGTTGCAGCATGACACGGATCTGCTCGAGCGTTCTATCAATGTCGTTCGCAGCCGCTGTCTCAGGGGCCAATCTGAACTTGTCGTAAAGGAGTCACGGATGGCGTCGATACTATGAAGTGCGAGAACTGACGAGGGGTCTTCCCCGGCCCTCACGAGCCCAGTCCCATAGAGATATCTGGTGCAAGTACTGTGCAACCAGCGAAACACAACGGCAGCAGGTTCCGCGTTGCGCGGGGTCGACGGACAGTGTCGACGGAACCACGTCGTCTATGCAAGGTTGAGTCCCCAGGCTTGAATTGATGATGACATGAGCCGATTGGTAACCAGGCTGGTGGCTACTCTGTCGATGTCCCTGCGACCCGATCCGTCACGTTCGAGAGGCGTGCGAATTCGCCGCATTGTGCTTCAGATACTGTAGTAGGTGCTTTGGATGAAAGAGGAGGAGGACGGTGACCCTACAATCTGACCCCCCAAAACCCCTTTTTTCCCTTTTTTTTTTTTTGGTTGGTTGGTTTTGTTTTGTCTTTGGCCATCCCGGATTGATCATAGACGATGTTTAAAAGTACGTACCCCCCAAATCAATAGAAATGGAATCTCCCCCCACCTTCCCCTGAGCCCCACTTAGTAAGGTGGGCCAAATGTTTGTGTGGGGTACGCAGGTCAGCGAGCCTCACCTCGATTTTGGACCCTTGACCCTTGAACCTCCTTCTAGTTTGGACAATTTCGACAACGACAAACATTAACGGCCCAAAATCTCGCCAGACTGACCGTTGCATTCTCCCGCCCGACAAATCCGCAAAGAACAAAGGCACACAAGATGCTGTCGGGCATTCTAATATTCAACCAAAAGGGAGAGAACCTCATCTTCCGGGCATTCCGCAACGACTGCCGGCCTCGCCTCGCCGACGTCTTCCGTATCCAAGTCATCAGTAACGCCCAGGTCCGCTCTCCCATCCTCACTCTCGGTAGCACGACCTTCAGCCATGTCAAGCATGAGAATATCTACCTGGTTGCCATCACCAAGAGCAACGCCAATGCCGCCCTGGTCTTCGAGTTTCTCTACCGCCTGATCCAGCTCGGCCGCGGCTACTTTGGCAAGTTCGACGAGGAGGCAGTCAAGAACAACTTTGTGCTCGTCTATGAGCTCCTCGACGAGATCATCGACTTTGGCTATCCCCAAAATACCGAGACCGACACGCTCAAAATGTACATAACCACCGAGGGCGTCAAGTCAGAACGTGCGCCTGAAGACTCGGCCAAGATCACCATGCAGGCAACCGGCGCGCTCTCATGGCGTAAAGCAGACGTCAAGTACCGCAAGAACGAGGCGTTCGTCGATGTCATTGAGGATGTCAATCTTCTGATGTCCGCCACTGGTTCCGTCCTTCGCGCCGATGTCACCGGCCAAATCATAATGCGCGCCTACCTCAGCGGCACCCCCGAGTGCAAGTTTGGCCTGAACGACAGGTTGCTGCTAGATAACGACGGCCTGCTGAGCTTGCCGAGCGGCAACAAAATGGGAACAAAGGCTACGAAAGCTGCCGCCGGGAGCGTCACCCTGGAGGACTGCCAATTTCACCAATGCGTCAAGCTCGGCAAGTTCGACAGCGACCGCATCATCAGCTTCATCCCTCCGGACGGCGAGTTCGAGCTCATGCGATACCGCGCAACCGAGAACGTCAACTTGCCCTTCAAGGTGCATGCCATCGTCAACGAGGTGGGCAAGACGAAAGTTGAGTACAGCATCGGCGTCAAGGCCAATTTCGGTTCCAAGCTCTTCGCAACCAACGTCATTGTCCGCATACCGACGCCGCTCAACACTGCGAGGATTACTGAGAGGTGCACACAGGGAAAGGCCAAGTATGAGCCATCCGAAAACAACATTGTCTGGAAAATCGGGAGGTTTACAGGCGGCAGTGAGTTCGTGCTGAGCGCCGAGGCCGAGCTCACTAGCATGACCAACCAGAAGGCCTGGAGCCGGCCTCCCTTGAACCTCAGCTTCAGTCTGTTGATGTTTACCAGCTCCGGCCTGCTAGTTCGCTACCTTAAAGTGTTTGAGAAAAGCAACTACTCAAGCGTCAAGTGGGTTAGGTATATGACGAGGGCTGGCAGTTACGAGATACGGTATGCTCACCCGTTGATCCCATTCTCGGGAGGTTTACTGATATATCTCCCCTCCAGGTTTTGATTGGCTCGGTCTGCATCGGTTGAATTACTTATTGCATTCAAAGCATCGCATGGCGTTTGGAGTAGATCGGCTTCGCATTGAAGATCGCGATGAATCTCTCGGCGGCACCATATAATCGTGTTTGCAAAGAAGTCCAATTCGTATATGGTCTCCCGCCTCCATGTCCACGACTGTTCACATGACCATTTATGTTCCGCGCCTTCGAACCAGAACCTTGGTTGAGGCTGCGAACAAGGGGTGACCCTTCGTCACGCTTCCAGAGGCGCCACCAGGGACATCGTCATGGGCGCCCGGCCCCCACTACGTCTAGCAACAGTCAGATGTCATTCTATACGTGGCAGTCTCTCTATTACTTGCAAAGGTTGAGCCCATTGTCATCGGCCAGGTCTTTTCCACGGTCGGGATATGATTGGCGGTCGCCGCGGTCGCGTTGGTTGGGAGACGAGATAGGCCCGCGAGGAAGGATGGAGTCTTCGCCATGGGTCCTTTCGACGTCATAAGCGAGCTGCAAATTAAACCTGCGATGGTCTGCCTAATGTCGAGGAGCAAGTGACTATTTGCTTTGCCGTCTTCCAAGAAAACAACCCGTCCATGGGGCCTGTATCACAACCGGGTTGTACGTGTTCCTTGCGCATGAGATTTTGAAATAGTGGCAAATATCGCGTTTCGCTGCACGCAGGTTACTGCCGCGGCTAGTTCCGAAGCGCCCCGGACGACGTATCGATATTTGAAACTGCCGGCAACGGGATATCATCATAGTGCAACTGAGACGCCTCGGATCGCGATCCATGCTTGTGTGTACATCAGACATCTTGATAGCATGACACGACTTGTGACCTACCGGGTCCAGCCCAGGGATGAGAGGCTCTGTTTCCTCTTGGCTGATATAATGTTTGCGTCGAACCGGCCCGGAGTTACGTCTTGTGGTGATTGTGCACTGTGGTGCCGCCGAAATAGGTGTCTCATCTCATGGAGACTTGTTTTGGCTCGTAATCGACACGAATCATCAGTACGTCAGGTGTGATCACAGTCGGCTGTCTACGATATCTGTGAATTCGACAGGGCCGGCCCCTTGCAGACGCAACGCAGCCCTGGCATAGCCATCCGTGCCACCCGTTGTACGCAGTACGTCGTTCCTTCGCCGAGGCCGAGTGTTGTTGGCCCCAGCGAGCCGGGACCTTATCGAGATCTGTAAGATGAGGACTCTGCTGATCCTCTCCAAGTCCATGGCTCGTATTCTGCCTGTTCCTCGGGTTTGTGCATAATAATGCAGTCTTACCACGAGCTGACATACGGCACGGCTGGCCACTTGGTTTGCGGTACTCCTCTCTAACCGACAACGACTGGTATTGCTCCTTCCCGACAACATTCAGCTGTCGACGACTGTGTTGCACCTGGGTTATTCCTGGACCGTTACATAAAGTATTCCACAAAAACAGGGTTTCGTCTGCACACTCTGAGAAGTACACACCAATGGGCAGATCCCATGAACGGTGCGTGGTTCTCTGACATGACGACTGCGGTGCGAAAGCCACCAAAACAGGTAAAATAAGAACTCAGAGGAACTGGTCACGAAATTGCCATTCCTCCTCGACAGGGCCGCCAACGTCACCCCTGAACAGATCGGATTGATGAATGCTAGAACATAAGGGAAGATCCGCCGAGTCCGAAACTCGCCATAGGGACAAAAGTGAAATAAAACAGACCCCCCTATTCAGAACAGGATAAATAATTGCTACTGAAAGGCAACGTGCAACTCCGTACCACGTCTTGACATCACGCGCGTTCTCTTCACACTGTTTATTCGCGAGACAAGCCTATAAAGAGCTATCTACTCTACCGAGCATATCGCTGAGAGAACCCTACAGCGCAAGCTAACCGCTTAAGTCTTTACCTTCCGGATACTAAGACGTCGAATTCGCTATGAGACTACTGCCACAGTCGCTTCTGGTTTTGATCTTGATGGTCCTCCCCAGCTTGACGTTTCCACTCGGGCAACGTGATGCCAACCCGGGTTGTACGGAGGCGTCTTTCGGCAACTTTAGCTGGATGGTGGATAATTTTGACTATCACGCCTCTTACGTCTTCACAACTCCCGCACACCAGAACTCATGGGGTTATGTCAACTTCAACCTCTCGAACCCGGCTCTATCGTATAAGGCTATTTGTAGCGGCAGCAGCTCGCAGCTTAACGACTTCTTCTATGGCAACTTCTGGTACAAGTGTAGCTTCCCCGACGGAAGCCCTACAGGTACCGGGGCAACATTCGCATTTGATCGTGCGCTAGGTCGGCTGGACTTCAACCAGACATGGAGGTGCTCTGACAAAGATGCACGTTATCCGTAAGTTTTGTCCAAGCCTTGGTCTAGCCCTATCAAGCTCTCTGCCTCTGTGTTCTGGGCTGTTTTGGTACTGACTAGGGATGCCAGGACCACATTTAGAGGTTATGCCACTGTGAACCTCACTCTTGAATGCACAGACACGACGTGGACGAACCCGAATTGGACAATGGGTCAGATCTATTCGGATCGGGAAGTCAAGTGTGTCCCTGTCACCCTTCCCGTCAAGCCGTACACGGTAACAGCCGTTGCATAGATTGATGATACCTTTCATTTTGTCCTGGGTGGCAGGTTTATTTGGCTCGAGGTTTTGCGAGCATGTCTACTTTGTGAGATGGAACACACCTACGCCAGGGGGGTTTGGACTAATCTAATCGTAATTCTAATATTATTTGCCAGTGAATCTTTTATCAACAGGGTGACAAGCTGAAGTGGCCAATACATAATGCTGTAGGTCTATGTTGTTGCAGTGCGACGCTCGCTTTGTGGGTCGTACTGGCAACCCCTTTTCCTTGGTCATGAACAAGACATGTGATTTATGCTTCTCGAGAATTTCTCCCACTGCCGGGCCTGCATTACAGCCTCCAGACCTCTACATGAAGATATGCGTGCCTCTTCTTGACATAATGACAACTAAGGAGACCAACTCATCCAAACTACGACCTAGCTCGCTCGTGAGAACACAGTTTTTTAATGTTTTTCCTCAAACCCACAATGTATACCTTAGGCCAAGCCTGAATAATGTACTCCCCTCATGACAGCCCCCGTGCACGAACCCCAGGGAGTATGGACTTCCATCAGTTGAGAGATCGTGCGTGCTCTCGGCATGCACAGAAGAAAAGCGACGTCCAGGACCAGGACTCAGACTTGGGACACCGCAATATTTTCCCGGTTCGCGTGCTTCTCGTCCTCGATCTTAGTCGTCGCCATCTGTTTTCTGGCCTCGAAACCTATCTCTGTTTTGGCCCTCAAGGCATCACGGACACGCTGCTCCCCCCGGTTCATCCAGGCTTGCCAGCCGTTGCCGCTCAACGGCCACAAGACGCGATTCTCGATGGTTTCGATCCAGTCACGGCTCGACTGCTTGGGCTTGGAGGCTATGATATCTAGTTCCGAGGCAATCTGGGCACAGTAGCTTTCGAGTGGTAGGTCGTTAACATCTTCGCCGAAGGGGTTTTCTATTTCGCGGCCGATAAAGAGAATACCTGTAGAGGAAACCCGAGTCAGCATCTTCCCTGCCAATACTGCCGAAAAAGACATCTAAGTCACTTACCGAGAATGATGTAAGCGGCGGCGACAGCCGCCGGAATAGTCACCCATCCCATGTTTGGAACCGAAAGCAACTGGAAGGGCAGTAAGAAAACATACACCCATGTAATCTGGCTGATAGCAATCGTGTAGGCGATGGGGAGAGGCGTGGTTAGAACTCGCTCAGTACCAGTCAGAACATCGTTCAAGGAGGCAATATTGTTATCTGGCTGGATGTTAGCGCACATATTCAGCAGCTAACAGTCTCGTGCTGGCTGTCCACACTCACAAGCAAGTGTCTGCTGCATTGGAATCGGCAGCTGGCCGTTTTGAACCAGCTCGTCAGTGAAGCTAGCAAGATACCCAAGAATCTCGAGAGGTAGGTTGCCGAGTGGCCGCTGTGCCTGCTTGATTGTTTTCCGCGGATTGCTGGCGGCAAACGAGACTCCGAGGTACTCCCCGGTGGCTTTAAGAAATCCAGGTCTCTTGCGAGCTATGGCTTTTTCGGGTTGGTCGCGCGTGGCGGTACTGGCAAGCGTGTCCAGGTGGGAGACCAGATTGGACAAGTCGTCGTAGGATGTGTATGGCTCATATCGGAGCTTATGCTTCAGAGAGACGGCAAAGGCAACAAGGAGGTTCATGGCGGTACTGACGCAGCGGACTTAGTTATGCTCCGAACAAGAGTTACATCATGCCTGACATGGGTGATGGTTCGCAGAGGCTTACAGTTTGGCCAGAAGATCCTTCTGAGAGAGGTCGCCATCTCGTTCCTTGGCGTGGATCCAGAAAACGCGACCCAACTGTTGCGAGGCAAGTATAAGCTGAGCCCAGTATCTGCGTCCTTCGGCATAACTAACGAGCTAAAGTAAGTAACAGATGCGCCAAAGGGATATATAGCTTTCAGATGCTTACCGTTCATAGGCGGTCGAACTACGAAATGAGAGACCCAAACCGACAACAAAACCAGTCACCGTAAGAAGAATCGAGTTTGTTCCAACTGGACGTACGAATATGATCAGTCTTTCGCCCAGCCTCAAGCTTGGATGTTTTGCTCGGGAAGGAATTTTTCTTACGATTTGTCCGGTAGAAATGGATGACACTGATGGTCGACGCCCAAGCAGCAACAGCAAGAAGGGGCAGGATCATTTTTGGGAGAATACTTCCATGCATTCTCAGGAATAGAGGCCATTTCGAATGCCGTTGGATGTCGCGTGGCCCTTTCTGAAGCCTCAGCGGTTAGGAATGGACCTTGTACAGGCAAGGCGGGTGCCGTAAACTTACAAAGTAGTCATCCAAGTCTAGGCTGGTATTGTGGCGGCTGAATGGGTTCGGGGTGTGGATACGGGGCGATAATGGCGAATCTTGATGGGAAAGAGGCTGCATAGCTGCTGGTACGCTGTGTTGGGAGGTTTGTCCGTGAGAGGCCGGGGCCGGGGAATCGGTGGTGACAGGAGGGAGAGCTTGAGCCCCGTCTTCGGCCATTGTGCCGCTCGTCTAGTGAGTGTATGTCGGCACCTCTTCCGCCTAGGTACTGTGCAGTCAGGGGGTATCTCGCTGTCTAGATATAAATTTGGGAGTATTGAACGCCGGCAGCAACCGGTAGGTGGTTGGTTCAAAGCTGCAACGGCAAGCAATTATCCTTTCAACGGCTATATCGTTGGTAGTGAGGTGAAGGTGATAAGACAAGAACAAACAAACCAAGGGAAGGACGAGAACGGAGAGAATAACGATGTCAAACAAGAGTTTGGAATTGCAAACGAGAATGGAGGACGAGAAAGCTATATGTCTGGAAAGGCAAGAGCTGGACTTTGCAACAAGCGCAAGCAGGAGCTGGATCTTCACTACGGCCCGTGCCATCGGCAGAGTCACGGCCAGCCAGGGATGGAAATCCCCATATGGTCCACTGGACGGCTGGTGGAAACATTTTTGCTTTGCTGAAACAAAGGGGTGGTCTGGGCGGTCGTCTTCACAAGGGGGTGCCAAGACAGGGGCTGGGGCTCTGGACTTTGTGGACTGGTCTGAGTGGTTCAAAGATGCTGTCGCAGTGAGGGTCCTCCACCGTAAGAAGTACTAAGAACAGTGCCTTGGTATGTGGTTGGCTGAAACCGCTGGAAGGGCGATGCGGTGCAGGACTGCAGGTAGATATATTTGCATGTTGCAGAGAGACATGCTTGCGTGAGCGCGCGACTGCAGCGTCGTCTCCGCCGACAGCTTCGCACCGTAATACGAGATGCGAGAGCTGACAGGTCGGGCTGTTCCCATGTCATCGCCAAATACGTAATGGCCGATTTGTCCATGACTGGGGCAAGCTGGGCTCTTGGAGTCTTGGCTGGCTGACCTGAGACTTTTGAGTCTGTGCTGACCATAACGCTGGGGAGAAGGCAGGCCAAGCAAGGGAAAGAAAGACAGAAAGAAGAAAAAACCGATACAAGGAGACCAAGCAAAGTACGAATAGAAGACTTCCAAAATATGATGTTTACGTAGAGGTAGTTTCCATTGATCAGGTACTTCAAGAATAGGGCGCAGGGGGAGAGATGGGGATGTTTAAATTTGCCAAGCTGGAAGTGAAAAGTAGGTAACGACATTGAACACGGAGCCGAGTCCGGGGTTGAAATGTCGGAACACAGCCACGCTAAATAAGTACCACCGACTGATGCACACAGTAAGCACTTCCAGGTGTCAAGCAGCTGTCAAATCCCACCTCATCAGGCACAGTACCTCGACCTCGACATCCAGGATTCCAGGTCATAGAATTGCCCATGGATGCTGCGTCCACATTTGCCAGCGATCTCATCGGGAACCTTCAATTGAGCTCGACTGTCCCAGCAACTGAGCTTCCCAGCTACAATGTTGCCAACACTGCGGACGTGGATTGGCTCGTGTCGAGTAGCAACCCCGTCCAGGTTCAGCTCGGAACCGGAGCCGACATCTACACCACCACGCTGATTCCAGCCATTCTCGCTGCGCAGTCCGAGATCATTCTCGTCACCTGCTTCTGGGCCGAGTCAGAGACATTGTCGGCCCTCAGCGATGCTCTCTGCAGGCTGGCTTCGCATCGACAGGCGGTCATTGACCGCGGAGACCAGATCCAGCCTCTGCACATTCACATCTGTTTCTCCTCGCGCAGCTTCCTCCAGAAACTATTCCATACGTCCTCTCGCCGTGGTTACACATATCCCCCTTCAACATGGCCCAAGAGTCTGGGTCTGCCAGCTGCCCAAGTGCTGGATGCAGGCCGCATCGAGCTTCAAGTCAAGACTCTCTTCTTCTTACCTTTCAGCGTCATGCACCCTAAATTTCTCATTATCGACCGCCAACGTGCCTTCATTCCAAGCTGCAATGTTAGCTGGGAAGCTTGGCTGGAGGGTTGCGTCGAAATCAGCGGTCCGGCCATCGTTGGCTTGTTGGACTTCTTTGCAAGGACCTGGAGCGTGGAGCTTCGTCAGCTTTCTATTCCTACAACGGGAAGCCCGCCAGAAGCCATTTCGCCCCCAGGGCCCATTTTCAGTCCGATACACCGCTGCGAGCAATTTCAGTCCTCGTCTCCATCGATGTTGACGGTGATCCTGCCTTCGTCCCACCATCGGAACCCTAACTTTCGCCTTTTCCCCTGGCAGGACGCTGCTCCTCCACCCCCTACGCCGCTGAACGTGGCCCTGCTTCACCTTATCAGCCACTCTTGCCGCAGCATATATGTGCAAACACCCAATCTCACATGTGCGCCGGTAATCTCGGCCTTACTGGATGCTCTCAGTCGAGGAGTCAATGTTAGCATTGTAACAAACCACAATATGATGCTTATCGAGCAGCTGCTTACCGCCGGGACAACAACCAGTTGGTGTATTCGTTCTCTAATACGGCGATACAAGTCTATGATACATGAAGCGGTATGTCACACCCCGGAGGTGCGGCATCGCGGTAATGGTGTTTCGAATCCCAATGCGCAACGTAGTGTTGCTTCGCATTGGGATGTCGAACCTCAAATTCCGCCTCTAGGACGGCTTCGCATATCCTATTTCCAGCCACGCGAGGCCAGAAAGTTTGCAACCTTAAGGCGACAACATGGGCTGCTTGGAGCCCCGGAGGAGCCTGTGCACTCGCATCTCAAGCTGACCGTTGTTGATGAAGAGTACACTGTTCTCGGATCCGGTAACATGGATCGAGCAAGCTGGTACACAAGTCAAGAGCTTGGGATACTGTTTCAAAACAGGGCTTTTGCTGCCTTCATGGTGAATGCCGTCTCGCGGACTTTGGACGGCCGCCTCAAGGTTGTCTTCGAGAAGACTTGACGTTCGGCCATGACTGCCGAAATGAACTCCAACTATCTAAGCCCAAGACTGATCCTCGGAGCAAACAAACTGCGTTAGCCATCGAAGTCGGTTGGTTCTCGAACCCTCTCACGGTGCGGTGGACGGGTCTGAGTGCTGATAGCATCACCGATGTCAGGCAACAGTCCTTGCATCCGAAACCTCACGCACGGCAGACATCACATTCGTTTTCAGCTATTAGTTTGCCAGAGGCTTTCTGAATGGGACTGAACTGTTCGACCTGACGATGATGAGCGGAAGGCCATCCGAGCACCCGTCTTCGCCAAGGGCCCATAGCTAGAGTTGCGGCTCTTCATACTGTGGCACGACCTGCCGGTCTACATATATTGAAACGCGGCTCTATATTACACGCTGCGTTCCCGTGAAGGCGATGCTACGAGATGCTACCACGCTCGCAAGAATAGCCCCGTAAACGACTTCTTGGCATGTACCCTCAACCAGGAATTCTGGACAGAATGGAAATGTAACAAAAAAAAAAAGCGAGCAAGGAAGCCCATCACGCTTTTTGGGGGCTCAATTTCCCCTCAGAGGGGTCCGTTTCCCCAAAAGCCCTTCGCAACGCAAAATTTCGTCGATGTCATGCGCGATGTGTAAGCTATTGGACATGGCAAAAGTGGCCCTGGCAGGCATGGTCCTTGAAGGGAGAAGCCGCGCCGGTTCTCTTGAAGCTGGACTGATGGCGAGAATGCAACTTCGTCTAGGAACTTCGCTTGGTTCTTCCGAACCCCCATAGCGGCGGTCGTTGGGAATCGCTTCTACACGACCCCACATCTGGATTTGAGCTGTTCCCTTCGTGGCTATCCAGGAACGTGGGCTCCGAGATAATACCATGCTACCCGGCTCGATCGGTTCTGATCTGAACCTGGTTGTGGGAGATCGTCTAGGCCGGTTGGCCATACCCACTAGTTGGTCAACGCGCATGCTTGTTTGCTCAATGCTCTCGCCAAGAGGTTTCCAGAGGCCTGATGGCAATCTCCCCGTGTCTGCTGCCTTCCGGGTTGTCTTGGGATCCGGTCCTTCTGCACAGTGAAGTCTTCCACTGCTTTGGTTACCTGATCTGGGCATTTCGGGCTCGGAACGAGTTTCCACCTGATCCAGGTTTCTTCTGACGCTCATCCAGCCTCCGTTTCTGCATTGGTTCTCAGTGTGACTGAGGTTCCCGCAGTCCTGCTCCCTTCGAGGCTTGATCGTTATGTCCCCCTTCCCGCAGTTCCGGATGCCAGTTCCCTTCGCCGACCACCCAAAGGCAATTGTTAGATAAAAGGACATGCCGCCCGCGTCTGTGGCAACCTCTCCACGACTTCAAAGCACACATCTGGCACCGTCACAGGAAGCCTCTCCTCCTGATCACCGTCTATCATGGCTGCCAGACGCATCTTTCTTGCCGCGGCTCTTACGGCAACTGTGCTCGCTGCACCAGTCGTCGAAGAGCGTCAGAACTGTGGTGGAACATGGTTGGTGTCTCCCGTCGCATAAAACATTCTAAGGACACAGTAACTGACATATCATCCTACCTCAGGAGCCAGTGCGGAGGTATTGGGTTCAGCGGTCCAACCTGCTGTGCGTCGGGGAGTAGCTGTGTAAAACAGAATGACTATTATTCGCAATGCTTGCCGGGGAGTCAAGTAACGACAACTACGACTGCGAAGACCAGTTCGACAACTTCCAAGACCAGCAGCAGTACTTCGCCGCCGACCACTGTCAAGTCTACGACGACTTCGAGCAAGCCCACGACCACGGGTTCCACTACCACTACGACCAAGCCGCCTACTGGAACTGCCTCGGGCACTGCCTCATACAGCGGAAACCCATTTTCCGGCGTTCAGATGTGGGCAAACAATTATTATGCTTCGGAGGTACTCAACCTCGCAGTGCCCAGCCTGAGCGGTGCTCTCGCTGCAAAGGCTTCGGCTGTGGCCAAGGTGCCTAGCTTCCAGTGGCTCGACACCGCCTCCAAGGTCCCAACTGTCATGGCCGACACTCTTGCAGATATCCGGGCTGCCAACAAAGCCGGCGCCAGCCCTCCATACGCTGGTCTCTTTGTTGTCTATGACCTGCCCGACCGCGACTGTGCCGCCGCTGCGTCCAACGGAGAGTACAGCATCGCCAATGGCGGCGTTGCCAACTACAAGGCTTATATCGACGCGATCCGAGCTCAGCTCGTCGCTTATTCGGATCTCCGTATCCTTTTGATCGTTGAACCTGACTCTCTGGCAAACCTAGTGACCAACATGAACGTCGCCAAATGCTCCGGCGCCCATGACGCCTACCTTGAGTGCGTCAATTACGCCGTCAAGCAGCTCAACCTTCCGAATGTGGCCATGTATCTCGACGCAGGCCATGCTGGCTGGCTCGGCTGGAGTGCCAATCTCCAGCCGGCCGCTACCCTCTTTGCCAATGTCTACACCAACGCCGGGAAGCCGGCTGCTCTCCGTGGTCTGGCGACCAACGTCGCGAACTACAATGGTTGGAATCTCACCTCCCCGCCTCCGTACACCCAAGGAGATAGCAACTATGATGAGATCCATTACGTCCAGGCCATCGCCCCTCTTCTCAGCTCCGCCGGCTGGAACGCTCACTTTGTTACCGATACGGGCCGCTCGGGCAAGCAGCCCACGGGGCAGCAAGCGTATGTATTCCAGTTCACCACGTGCTCTATATCGGCTAACAGAGTGCCAGTTGGGGAGACTGGTGCAATTCAAAGGGTACTGGCTTCGGTATGCGCCCAACTGCCAACACTGGGCTTGAGCTTGAGGATGCGTTCGTCTGGATCAAGCCGGGTGGTGAATGCGACGGCACCAGCGACACTAGTGCAGCTCGATACGACTTCCACTGCGGCCTGTCAGACGCTCTGCAGCCTGCGCCTGAAGCTGGTACATGGTTCCAGGCATACTTTGAGCAGCTGCTCACGAACGCCAACCCTTCTTTCTAAGCCGCCGCCTACATTGAGCACGTAGTCAGTGTCGGAAAAGAGCCAATACGCCAGTACAGACGCATAGCAAGGGACAGAAAGCTGCATAACTGGCATAGCACGTGGAGGTTCTCTTCTCTTCCCATCTTCTCTTTGTATATACTTGACACTACCTTATACATTATCTCAGCTTCAGACGTCCCTTGACGGCTGGCGCCGATCTAGCAGCTGCAGACCCACTCTAATTTTCAGAAGACCTTGGATCCAAGGTGGTGTGATCTTATTGGCTGGAACTTGTAACAGACCCGCTGCCCTGGCCTGGCACGCACCTGGCACCGACCTGTGAGCTGGTCTGAATCTGAGATAACTTATACATCGAACGCCCAAAACGTACATATCCTACCTATGCACAGAGCAGATCCAGTCACACCTGGTGTGACGTCCAGCCGATTGCGTTCAGTAGTTGCCCTAGGAATGCCTCATCCGAATATGCTTCGTCAAAGTGGCCCAATGCGGTGTAGAAGCTCCTGCCGCCCTCAAACTCCTGGCACCAGGCAATCGGGTGGTCTTGCCCATGCTTCCCCCCCTTGTACGTAGTCTCGTCCACAGAGTAGAGGACATGGATGTTGCCGACCGTTCGAGGGTTTCGCGCGTAATTGTACCACTCATCAAAACATTCCCATCGCACATTGGTTCCTCTGCTCCCGGCATCTGTGAGCTCCTTGTGATTATGCCAAGCGCCCTTCCCCTTGCCGAGCGTGCTTCTGATTATTGCATGGTTGGGATCGTCTATGGTGACAACGCCATGTTGAGGTTCCGGATGGTCGGTAAAGACGGCGCCAGTCATGCGTCCATACCAAGGATTGGACGGCATTCCGGTCGAGGCACAATGTACAGCGACAACACCGCCGCCGGCATGGACGAATGCTTTCAATGCCTCTAGCTGGGGTTCTGTGAGAAAGTCACCCGAAGTCTGGAGAAGCACAATGACGCCGAATTGGGAAAGGCCATCGGTAGTGAAAATGGACGCATCTTCAGTTGCAGTGACCGTGAATGCTCGAGGCAGCTTTGCCTCACCAGACTGTGACTGTTCGGCTAGACGTTGGAGAGCTGATATGCCGGCCGGGATGGAGTCATGACGGAAGCCGGTTGTCTTGCTAAAGACCAGGACCCCAAGAGGAGCTATTGCGATTGACATGATGCTTTCTTCAAACATAGATAAAGTCAAAGAGTCATTATTTCAATGATGGATCGTTACGGTACTAGTAGAGTTGAGGAATCATTGCAGACGGTCAACTCAACCCCGCATGTGTTTTGTTTGCCGCCTCTGCCACCTTTGGAGCCAGTCAATTCGGGCGATACCAGGTCTCCTATGGCGACAGAAGTCACCGGCAGTTCGGTCTCCAAGGCTAGAATGCCCACCCCACCAGAATCAACTCATGGCATGTTGCATCGCCGTCTTTCAATCTTTCTTTGCTTTAAAGATGTCGTACATCTATCGAAGTCTCGAAGAGGGGGTAGCAGAAAATTTGTCGAGCTCCGAAAGAAACCAGAAAGCTAGGCAAGATGACTACCCTTCTGGGCCAACTAGGCTTCTGGACACAGTACCCTCAGTATAATACTGCCATGCTGCCATACTGCCATACTGCAATGCTACATTGGTTTCTACTAGAACCTTATGTATCTCGTACTTCTAAGTTCTAGGCGACCAGGTACTTAGACGGCCGGTCCGGCCGGTAAAGTGACTTGGCCCAGAAGCCTTGGTGGCCCAGAAGGGTAGTTCATACGGTACAGCCCGGCTTAGAACAGCTCTCTCTCAATATATTCCAATTCGTTATAACTACTATGGCAGTACTAGTATGGCATCACAAGGGGGATTAAGATATCAATTTAAGACGGATATTCCTACAAACGCTAACAAGAGAGGAAAAAAAAAAAAAGGAAACGTAGAAGATGGTATACTTGAAACGTCTTTCCAGAGACAGAAGGACGACTATTTCACAGTATGTATACCTTTTAGATTTAGATTTATGCCTACTTCTTGATGGATCCGCCTCGCACTCTTCCGAAGTTCTGATATGTCTTCACCTGAAGTTGCTACATCAACAACCTACTAAGGCCTCGTAGGTAAGTACTACATATACAAGCAAAGAGATAATGTCTTTTATCTCAGGCTCAAACTCGAGTCCAACGTAATCTCTTCTATACTAAACACTATTGGAAGGACAAACTCTCCAGGCAGGCTCAAAGTGCACGCTCAAGGCCTTTTTCAGGTCGGTCTTCGGTCCACCCACAACCCCTGATGAAAGAAGGCCTCCAGCTAGCTGGACTCCAAGGAGGGTCACGGTGATTTTAACATCAATGGGCGGGACTTTCCCAGTGTCATTGACACAAGAAGACCAACGCTCGGGTTTAGGGGCGAGGTCGACACTGAAGGTGTTGTCTTCCAGATCGGTTGTGGCCAACGTCACATTGTTGGACTGCGTTATCTAGGTTAGCTACATACCCTGGATAAAAAGCCTACTCGCCAATGGAAAACTCACCCCAGCCTCCACGCCACCTAGCTTCGTTTCGACACTCACCGCGAGACGTGTATCAAGATCCGTATCGGCCCACCCGGCCACTGTGATAGCGGCAATACGAACCTGGTATCCCTGTGGTCCATTACCCAGAGAGATCTCTTCGGTACAGAACTTTGAGACCGTGGTGGTGCCTGCCTCGGCCTCGGCCAGGTTGAGGTCCCACTCGTTGAACAGAAAGACAGGAGTATTGTTGCGAATTTCTCGAACAATTCCTCCACTACCGAGAGGGCAACCAGACCCCAGCATTGACATGGAATCAACTGTTGGACTGATGACTGGCCCTGGCCCTTGATTCTGAGGCGCAGCCTGAAGGCAGCTCGAGAGGACCAGCGAAAGTAAAGCACCGTACCGGACGTTAGGGAACATGTTGACGAGAAGAGTGAAGCAAAGACGACTGATACTGTAAGACGTCGGGGCCACCTTGGGGGTAGGACATGATCAAGGATATCGTCCACAGTCATATACATATAGTTTCCTCAGATTCTTGCACAGGTCTCCCGGACATCCCCAGTGTATGATCCATAATGCTCAGAACGACAATGGCTGTGGTGTCATATTGGACAAGCTTTGTGATTGTTGCTCAAATCTCGTTAGTTACGACATGAATACTGGACGAATGGCAGCAAGTCCTCCGACTTAGGCTGTAGAGGTACAGGCCCCCCTAGACTGTGATAAATTCGAAATCCGGAAATATTCCGTGTAGTATACGTCTATTTTCGGAGCTAATATAAACATTGGCCTGAGACTTAGGTCTCCGGGTCAAAGTCCCAGACTGTACGAATAGAAGCCTAGCCTGAATAATTAGGGGATTGAAGCAATTGAACACCGGCAGGTTTTGAAACTTGAGAAGCATCCATCGAGCAGCATGAATGAAAGTGTATCCTCCTCATCGAAGGGAGTATAGTATAAACTTTGAACTTATCATTGCGATTGATGAAGTTCATCAGGTGTCCTGGGTCTAGATATAATGTATCTTGACTTCCGTCTTTGCGTACTCGCCATCAGCTTCAGGCAGCAACCTCGTAAATTCGAGGCTCAAAATCCCGTTTCTTGAGTCGTTTGAAACATTTGTCCAAGCAAATCGTGCTGATGATGACACACTTCCACCGGATTCTTCGCCCGTTTTCTCAAGTTCTAATAGTGCCCGAATCCCTCTACTAAGTAACAAACTATCCCAGCCACCCTCGCGCCAGTCAAAACGCTCGATTAAACAAAGCGCCTCTTGTCGTACCGCCCAGTCCCTACATCTGCATGCGATGAATCCCAGAATCGGAAGTATACCGGCATCGTTTATGAAGAACAGAGGCTGCCGGACGTGATGAACATTGTGATCCTCGAGGTGAGCCGTGCCGCCGGGGCTACGTCTCTGTCCAGCCGGGCCGAAAGCCAGGTCATGGCATTTCGAGATAATGTCACGAAACTGCTCCACGTGCGCGTCGTACATGAGATCCGACGGGTCAAGGCAGCATTTTGTGAAAATGGTTACCGCCGCGTGCTGCAGGGCCAGCAAGACCACGCCCGAAGTACACCACGGCTGCTTCTCGTCGAACTGGTATGCATCCTTTCTCCGGTTGGTACAACGGGTTGATTGGAGATGTCCGAATGCGGCACCAAATGATATCAACCAAGCCTCATGGTCACTCTGCTCGCGTCTAGCCTCCCGAGAGTCAAATTCGTACGCGGTATTGAAGTTATGCCAAGTGCACTTCTGGATGAAGGTGGCCAAGCTCGGGAGATAGAAATCCCAAACGCTTTGCGCTTCTTGCATTGTGGCGAAACCCATCCCTACCCTTAGCCTCGAGTTTTTTCCCATTGATACTCGGGTTTCTGCGAGCATGTGGTAGGCTGATCTGCAGTGAGGGAAGGGCATGAAAAGTCTCGTTATGCTATGGCGGGCGTACATTTGTGCCATTTCTGCGATTTCGCCGTCTTGGTAGCCAGAATGGAGTTGAAACGAGGCCGGAATTGCAGGAACTGGTCTCGGAGATGGAGAGAATGGGGACGAATACGAAGATGATCTGGACAAAGAGCTTGTTGTGGACGATGTACTGTCAGGAGTCGATAGCTTAAATGGTGGGTGGTTGTCGTCCATGTAAGATAACCTCGTTTCCGTCGTTGCGGCGCACGTCAATGAGTGAGCAAGAACTTTGAGTCCAGATCGGATGAGAGACCCGGCCGCGTGGTAGTTGCCCTGCATATTCTCAAAAGCAATGAACAGCAGGGTTGCCATCATAGCAGTTCGAGCATCCATGTGCATTCTGAGCTTCGATCGAAGGATTTGAATAGCCTTGGAATAGTGAGCCAAGGCTGCTCGATGATGCCGGTTCCCCCGAGCATGAAGCCAAAGAGACTGGCGAGCATTGGGAATCGCGGTTGAAGGGGCATCAGTACCCTTTTGCACACACACCTCCCTCGCGGCCTCCTCTATCGCCCGGGTACAAGCACCAATGCCGAGCACAGCGTGGAGTATGCATTCGTTACTTGGTATTTCACATAGCGAGATGCTGGACCAGAAACGCGACGGGTAGTGCGGTGAAAGGTGGTGGGCCACCTCGCGGGAGAAGAAATCGAGATAGTGACCGTCCTGGTGATTAAGACTTGGAATGAGCTCTGGCGACCGATGTAAAGAGAGGACCATTGTCACAACAGCATTAGACTGCTCCTCTTCGATCCCATGCACAGGAGTGGAACTGCTGAGGAGCGGCCCCGGGCGAGGGAGAATTGTTCTCTGAGGCGGTTTTTGAGGGCATCGGTCTCTCCTTGCGACCTTGATTGCGGCATAGCCCTGGCAGAGGATTCCGTGGTCTTCGCACCGCGAGCAATATGGTTTCCTCTCGTCACACTTCAGATGGCGCTGCTTGCAATTAGTGCAACCAGTGCGGACCTTTGGTTTGCTAGCCCGCTTTCGCACTGGTGGTCCAGGATCCCAGTGTTGAGAGACCGCGGGGGAATTGGTGGACGACGATTTGGAAGTGTACCACGGTCTCCGCGTATGGTTCACCATGGCATCGAACGTGGTTACGTTGGTGGGTGAATCGGATGTTGTGATGGTCGCACTGCGTCCATTGGAACTCGCCCTATTCCCCGAGGTAACGCGAGAAAGGTGCAGCATAGACGGCACAAATGCATTTAGAAACGTCAAGTTAACCCGCTTGGTTGAACACTTTGTCTGTGAAAGTTGAAGCTGTGGTATGGCGGTGTATCGCCCGCACTGTGCTGACACCTCGGACCTTTTGCATCTACAAGCTCAAGTGAGTGCCGATCGTTGTCCGAACTTGAAGCGGATGCTTGACCGGGGAGGCAACATGTCGTAGCAATGGTGTAGATATATGACATATAGAGAAATAACTGCCTCAAGGAGACAAACTATAAAGATAGCTCAAGTTTTTTTTTTGCTCGTCCATATCGGAATTGCCGCCGTCTAGGCCACAAGAGAAGTACGGCTCGAAGGATGCACAGCGGCACAGCCCCGTAGGACTACTAACTCAATTAGCCATAAAGTCGGCGAATAATGCATGCTTGGTTCCCCGGTGCTTGCATATGTACTACAGTATATCGGTTGTTGTTGGTCTAAAAAAGAGAGAAACCCTTTGCTGACTCGGGAGTCGACCACTGAAAGCTCTTCTCCCTCACGGCTTACTAGATATCCATGGGATAAGCCTTAATTACCTGCCACACTACCTCATCACTACCCGCACCATCAAAAGTACTGTACTGGGCATAATCCGAATCCTTAATTTTACCCGGTACCAGATCCTAGGCGCATTAGGTAGGTATCTCAAGGAAATAAATCACACAGCAAGCACCAATACGGCAGGTATATTCGTATACTATCACTTCACCAGCCACACCGGCCACGGGATTGTCCGATGGCCACCCCGAGAGTGTGGAGTATGGCCCCCTTCGTGATATACTGCATAGCAGACTTTGCTTACCAAACCTGAGGTAAGATGCCTCAGGTCAACTTACAGTAGACATAGACAGCGCATCTTAAGAACTCTTTACTTTTGCGGCCATTACTACAGACGCTAATGCAATGAAATGACGATATGAGCGACATGGCGTCGAGGAAGGTGTGCATATGTGTCAGCAAGGTGGTATAAGTTATTTCATGACTCCCGAGCCGGATTTCCTTGGTCTTCCAACTACATTTACTTACTGAAAACTAGCAGTGCCACCCTCCGTCAATGCTCTGCATAGTCCCAGTCATGTAACTGCTGCCATCACTGAGCAGAAACGCGATCAACGGCGGCAGTTCGTCCGGCCGTCCTGGTCTGTTCAAAGCCAGATAATCAAACTCAACCGAGTGGCCGGAACCAGTCTCGTTACTCTTCCTGAGCATCGGCGTGTCAATCGGGCCCCTATGCCGTGTCAGTATCAAATGGGCTTGATAATCAGTTTTGGCAACAACATACGGGCAGATGGCGTTGACGCGGATATTACGACTTCCAAGGTCCTTCGCCGCGCTTCGGGTCAGACCCACCACTCCGTGCTTGCTCGCGACATATGCCGCGTTCTTCTTGAAACCCATCAGACCGGCGACCGAGGCAGCATTGACAATGGATCCGCCATCGCGCATATGAGGAATCTCCGCGCGCAGACAGTTGAGGACGCCCTTGAGGTTGACGCCGAGGACGAAATCCCAGTCTTCGTCGCTGATCTCCCATATGGGAGCCACGTTGATCTCTTTCCCTATTACGCCGGCGAGGTTCGCTACCCCATCAATGGGCGCTCCAAAGTTCTTGACCGTGCTGGCGATCCACGACTCTACAGATGTCCGGTCGCGCACATCGACGAGTGCAGACGTGATCTTGTCTTCGCCATACTGCGATGATAGCTCCGATGTGATCTGCTTGAGGCCAGCTTCCTGGAAATCGGCGAGCGACAATCGTGCTCCTGCAGATGCTAGAAGCTTGGCCGTTTCGAGACCAATGCCTGACGCGGCACCAGTTATGACGATCACCTTGTTCGAGAAGTCGAATTTGTTCGACATGATTCGGAGGCTAAAGTCAGAGAACTAAGATCGTTTTTGAGGTCGAGGTATAATAAGGAACGGCAGAAGGCTCTTAAAGATCAAGCCGATGCAATGGATGATTTTATGACAGGGACAGGTACATGGTGTCTTTGATCTCGTACTTGCCTTTCCATTTTAAGTCTGTACATTCTCAAGAACATGGACCGTACATATATATATATATATATATATATATATGTTGGTGATTGTCTATCCGAGGCGATCCGCGAAACGACATCCGGTTTACCCCATTTTCGCGGAGAAGTATTTCAAGCCTGGACATAACACAGACTTGTAGTCTGTTTCGTAGCTAACATTTGAGACTAGTCTTCTTTGAAGACTCCTTAGTGTATGTTCGGGTATAAGAAAGGCCGGAGCAAACCAAGAAGTAAAAATTAACTAGAGCCTGTGTGAAGATGGTATCCGCCGTGTCACAAAGAGGGTCCAACCAAGACACGTGGATACGGAGTCAATTCTTCTATAGCAATGTTCGGTCTCGTGGCGCAATGGTAGCGCGTAGCTTTCCGGTTAACCAACACCATCCTAGCTGAGGCTCTCGGTTCGAGTCCGGGCGGGATCGATTTCTTTTTTGCCTTCCCCGTCTTGTCAACGATGGTATCGATTATGATGAATCTGGCGAACGCACAAAGAAAGACTCAAAATTAGGGCAGGAGGCATAATATCAGTGACAGCTCTCTGCTCAACACACGAGGAGCCGGACTTGGGTATACAAGTCGATACAAGTAGATGTGCAATCATTCCAAGGAATCAAAAGTGCTAGGAAAAGAGACTTGTGAGAACTGGGACCTTGGAGTCGGATCCAAGGGTCTACCTGGCCGTCAAGGCCTACATAAGGCATTATCAAACGCCGTAGGAACAAATGCTGAAAGACTGGTGAAGAAATCCACACTACTTCGTAATGTGGTCAGACAATCCTTCCGCAACGAGAGGCCACGTAGCGATTGGTCACAAGACATGAAGTCCTACAGGGTGGATGAACTTTAAAGTAAGAAACCGAGGCGACCGGCTTTGACTTGGAACGGCAGACTCACGAAACATCTGGAGAGTAAGGGCGATGGAGCCCTGGGGTCGGGATGGAAGACGACTGGAATTTCACAATTGACCCAACAAGTGAGCTCTCCGCAGGCGTCAAGAGAGGTGATTGTCGATAGAGCAGCGGCAGATCAACGCAAGAAAACAGAGCAACTGGATGGACATAGACAATAGAAGTTGCAGGTATTTTTTAAAACAAATAGGTATCTAACAATCCACAAGAAAGACTTGGTCAAATACAGCCTTAACCTTCACAACGTTGTGCAAAGTCCGAATTCGAGTCAGGAACCATGGCGGTGACTATGTCTGGGGACCGCCATTATGCCCGATCCTTCCAGTCAAAGCATCGGTGGTTAATGTAATGTTGGCACAATATTAAACCTGCTTCTCTGGCACATCGGATGGGCTGTGCTTCACACTGCCGTGTGAGCTGATAGTCGGGTGCTCCTCGCCGGGGAGGATGTCGTTGACATGGCGACTGAGCTCGACATAATCGTAGGCGAACTCGCCCAATTGGGCGTCGTCGAGACCAATGTCCTCTTCTTCAGCCGAGGCACGGAGCGACAGCCCGGGGACAAGGTTCATCAGGAAGAGGATGACGCAAGTCATAACAAAGGAGTACGAGAAGCCGGCGACACAGTCGGCAAGCTGGTAACCGAGCTGGACCCAGTTGTGGTTCAACCAGCCTCCGGCGATAACGGTAGCGCCATCGAGATGGGCAATGTAATCACTAAGAAATGTCAGCACAGGGTCGTACTCGAGTTGTAGGCGAGGGGAGTCTTACGCCGCGAAGAAAGCGGTCAGCAGGTTACCGGCGATACCGCCCACCGCGTGTTCTGCAAAAATATCGAGGGCATCGTCAATGCCAAGCACAAACTTGAGCTTCGTGGCAAAATTGCAAGTGATAGCACCAACGATACCGAAGATCACGGCAGACCAGGCGGGGACATAACCGGAGGCGGGGGTGATAGCAACCAGACCGGCGATGACACCGGAACAGAAGCCGACCGTGCTCCACTTCTTCTCAAGACGATAGTCGAGCAGGCACCAAGTGAAACCCCCAACAGAGGCAGCGATGTGTGTGACGAGGCAGGCCATAACGGCGCGGAGGTTACCGGCTAGAGCACTGCCACCGTTGAAGCCGAACCAGCCAACCCAGAGGAACACAGTTCCCAAGACTACATGGGTGACATTGTGAGGGCGATATGGGAGGCCGTGGACCTTGTTGTAACCGTTCCGCTTTCCTAGCATAAGCGAGTACGCTAGAGCGGCCGCGCCGGAGCTGATATGCACGGGAGTACCTCCAGCAAAGTCAAGGCCACCCATCTTGAAAGACCAGCCGTTTGCATTCCAGGTCCAGTAGGCGATCGGGTCGTAGACAATGGTGGCCCAGATGAACATGAAGACAACCGCCGGAAGCATGCGACCACGATCTGCGGCAGCTCCAATGGCGAGAGCGGGACTGTGAGATGGTCAGCAAAACGTCCCACCTCGTCGACGGACTGGATGGTCATGAAGGTACACGTACGTGATGGCGGCGAACATGCCCTGGTACAAGCAGAAAAGGAGATCCGGGACATGGGAGCTGCCGACGCTAGGCTGGCCGAGGACCTTCATGAGACCGAAGTTGCTGAGGTCGCCAATGAAGGAGCTGCCGGTGTGGGAGAAGGTGAGGGAGTAACCCCAGAAGAACCATTGAAAGCCGACCACAGCTATCGACATCATAGAGAGCCAGATCAACGACAGGGCGGACTTGCGCCGCGCCAGACCGCTGTAGAAAAACCCTACACCTGGAACCATGAGCAGCACCAGAGCTGACGAAGTCATGATCCATGCGAAATCGCCGCTCTGGAGAAAGAGTGGCACGTTAGTTAAACGGCGCATGTTTGACCACGTGGTGGGCAAGAGGGGGAGAGGAACGGTTGGTACGAACGCTGTAGTAGATGTTGAGATCTTCGGTCAACGAGTCGCCGCCGTTGTTAGCAACGCCGGTCGTGCCATTGTAGACCGTAAGGGGACCGGCCGACATGGTGAAGGAATACTCGCAGAACGGGCAAGCAGCTGTGGTTGTTGTGGTATCTCTATGGGTCCTCGAAGCCGCTGTGGTGAGGTCCAACTACCAGTGGCACTTGCCGCGAGGTCGTAATATGAAAGAAGCGTGAGGGAAAAAAATGAAAGTCTAGAGAAGGCCAGGATGGAAAACCGAAGAGAGGATCGGCGGTTAATATAAATAAAGTCGACCCAGGACGAGGGTACGCTCCGCAAGGGACCCGAGATGTCCCAGGTGAAGGCAGCGATACACAGATTGGTATGCACTTACATGGTTCACCCGAGACGAAGCCTGTCGATGCCAAGCCGCCAAGACGCGAAGGGGGAGTGGAGCTTTAAAGATAAGGAAGCGACCTAAAACGGAGGATGAATGGGGGTCCTGCGGAGAGGTAAATGTCTCTGAATGGAGTCTCCCAGGGCTCCGTTGCAAAACGATCGCTCACCCTGGCTACTTGGCGTCTTGGCGCCTTTTCCAACTCGCCCTGTAGGGTAGGTTACAAGTAAGGGAAGGTAAGATGCAAGACTTGCCATATATATACCTAATACACTTCGCGGGATCGTGACATAGGGTGAGAAGCATACTCGCTATTCTCAACGAGAGCCTTGGGCAAGGAAATGGAAAGATGCAGGACTGAAGCGTGCATGGGGAAAAGCAAGCAGCAAACGCGTACTTTTCAGACAGGGGAGGTTCCAAAGTCCCCGGATATCAAAGACTGCATGAGGAGCAGACCTCGGGGGCCAATGACTAGCTTCGGTCGTCTGCCTCCCACGCCACGGTCAAAGGTACCTACAACACTGCGACGAATCGAATGATACGATCCGCCAAGGCATACATGGGTTCCAGAAATGACCATGGCGGGCAGCCGACCTGATGGTATCTCCTCTCCCCAGCAGAGGGGGTAACTCGGCATCGCCGTCAGGTCAAACCCACGAGCAGGTTGAACGACAACCGGGCGAAGGTGTTGTTGGAAGCTATTGCACGTCGATCGGCAAGGCGTCAGGGTCCATTTGTTGCAGCTGAGAAACGATGCGGCTCTTAGATCCAGCTGAGGCGACTGCAGGGGGAATGCGATGAAGTGAGCGCGATCTTGAGCTTTCACTTTCGCCTCAACTTTTCAGCGTAGGAAGCTGAGTGCGGGAGAGACTGGAGGTTCACTCTTCGACCCGAGATCCCATCCAACGGGCCCCCACAAGAAATCTCAAAAGATAGTAGATACCAGGTACGTATGCAGACATGGATGGGTCGAAGTGGGATGAAACATGTGAACAAGCGGGCTCCAATGCAGAGAGCAGAGCGTCCGAACTGTCGCGAAACGGAGCATCTTTGCAAAGGATTGCTGGCATTCCAGCTTGTTTTGGGCTCTACTGCGGCCCGTCTTGTCTGAAGGATCGAGTCTGCCCTGGCGTAATAATGAATGACACGCGGTGTCCGATCATGCGGAACGTTTTGGCAGAGCAGAAAGCGTGCACATTACGAAATTCCATTCGTGTCGCCGGTGTCGGTTGTCAAATCGAATCGTTATCAGCGCCCTGGCTATCGGTTCAATTTCAAATCCGGGTCTTTAATGACTGAAACGGAAAGCCTTTCTCAGCTTGCTTTTGGCTGCTTTTGGCGTCCGTAATGTCCCGAATACAGAATGCATCGCACCATTGGCGACAGGTCAAGCCCTTTCGGCGTTTGGAATCTCTGGAAGATTTGTTCCTCGATTAGGTATGCTTGGAAATGTATTTGTCTACCTTTGTTGAGGGTTTTGGTCAAGATTTCTCAGCGTCAGCCCTTCAGTTCGGAGCGCAAAGCTAAAGTACCAGAGTACCAAGGTGCCTTCCACTAAAGGCAACCTTAGCTGGACTTACGCCCGGTGGAACTGCGTACTTGCTTGGTTCTCGCATGGTTGAATGCGCTTGCATGCTATTGGTCCATCATTGGACAGGTTTCTTATCTCTTGGCACTTGTGGGGATCTTGGCAGGCGGAACTTGGCAAGCCTCAAACCCACTAAACCCCAGCCTACCCGCTGAAGCTAGCGAACACTCAGATATCGCGACCAGTTGATTTGACCCTTGCGAATGGCCTCTGGAATTTACGGATTCATCATTGTCCGCAACCATGATAAGGATCGGAAAGCACGGCTACGAAACCTATGGACACTGGACAGAAGGATCCTACGTACGAGTCAACGACGGGCGGATATCGAGGCAGAAACCGCGTGTAGGAGATTTGCGAGACTCTTCGCCGTCATTCTGTCGACTGTCAGCCAGTCAGTCTGTTGTCCACATGTGATGCTATCCGCTCCCTGACGAGAGGACGCCGCGCAGTTGCTGAATAGGTACAGAACTATGTAAGGTAACGGTGCCGCATTGCCGACCCCGCGACCACCAGGCACTTGGCGATAGATGTAGCTCTAGCAGCAATAGCGTCTGCGATATTACATATGTACATACTATACTTGGGGACTGAATGGACCGCTGGATCTTGCGTGTCGCTGGCCGTCATCTCCTTCCCGCCCATGATCCTGGCATCCAATATGAAATCTGCATGTGTGCGAGGCCGTGGAAATCGCCGGGATTGGCTGAGACTCCTGATTCAGGTACCCAACTGCTCACTCCAACCGTCCAGGACTTCCAGCACATCGAGTAGTCTTCCTGCGGCCTTTTCGTTGCGGACTTCGAGCTTTCCAGAGCAAAACTCTTTCTAGAAAGCTTCCATGCAGCACTGATTCATCTTCTTCAGCTGAAAGTCGGGTGGGGACTGCATTGTCCCCTAACCCTTGCAGCCCCTCAAATGCAAAGGCTTGGCATGCTTGTATTTATGTACTGTACGTACGACGCAACCACAAGTCGCCTTTTTAATCAGGGACACCTCCTACGACAGCTGTCAAACCATGTGTTATGCAAGTCAGAAGCAGGAGTCGAAGAAAGGGGTCTAGAGCACACAAAAGTGGTCCAATTTGACTTGCAGTCTCTTGTGACTGGTTCATCGTCTTCACCTTTTCGTGCCCTCAGTCTGGATACTGCGTGTCAGTCTATAACCACATTCGCCAGGAGTCAGCGCCATATGGCTCAAGCCTGACGGATGGCATCGCTCTCGCCGGAGGTCATGGGTGGGACCACATCGCAGCTTCAGCTCCACAAGCAAGCAGGCAGGCCGCACGCTTGCTTGTGAAGGGTCATGCAGAGGCGCGTCGTCTTCCTCTCTGGCAGTCTGTTTCTCCCGCATCAATAGGTAGGCCGGTTCACGAGGATGGGTGTCCTTATCTGAGACAATCGGCATGGCGCACATAATTGTGCGATTGCGCAAAGTAACGGTCGTGGTGAAAACTTCCAAGCGTCACGTCCTGTTTCGACTTGCCTGCTGAACCAACGTCCCAGTGTTCGCTCATTTGCGGCAGAAGAATGCCAATAAGCTCGAGCTGGGACGATGATACGACTATCTGGTCATCCGATTCCTGACAACTGACGTGGCAATGCTGATATATATATATCAGTTTGGAGCAGCAACCTGCTAATTTTGAGCTTCGCCTTCCCATGGGACCTGACCCAGGACTGACAGGATCGATTTATCTCGCCAAGCGTCGTTATACTGCTGCATTGGAATCGCCAACAAGCCGAGTGGCGGCCCTGGAGTCAGTCATCTCCGAGAGGGAGGCCACAGTCCCTTTGGTGAGAGGAGCTGAACGCTGCCAGCAAACAAGAGACTCGACGACCGATGCGATTTGAGAGCGAGTTAAGCTTGCATGTTCATCTTCAAAGATCATCGCGGGTTCAGTCCTCTGGTCAGCCCGCAACAGTTGTGAGCTTTGCCAGGGAGAACTCAGCAATATCCTACTAAGTTTGCTGCTTCAATCGATGGAGCGCGAGCCAGATGTCGCTCACTCGCATGTCTCGAGCATGGAAATAAGGACAACTGCTTTGCGACTAACCCTCTGCGAAGGGTACGACCATTCACTCTCCTTTCCTTCGGCTCATTCTCGTAAACACTGCCAATCAGGGTGTGGAAATAACGGCGTCTGTTTGGGCATTTTGGTGACAGAATGGCTTCACATGTTATCCTGTTGATTTAGCAACGTAAGGTGGCCTTTGTCAGAGGTCTTGAGCTTGTACATCTCGGCTCTTCGCTGGAATGCGCACTCCTGGTTCGAGATTGTTGTATGTCTCCTTAGCCAGGTTGATGGTACTAGAAGACCTCATTGCGCCCTCTCTTCGCAGCCGTGCTCGAGTGGACCACCCATGCGATCGTATGGGTGAACACGACCGCCGAGTCGCTGGCCGGCCCCAATAGTCTGGATGTGGTTAAGTTAGTCGGATCGACACAGTCTGGCGCACAGGAAGATGATACCAGCGCCAGTCTTTCAGCTTGCGCTGTCGCTCCTCGCCCCGACGAAAGGAACTCTCGGGCCCCTGCCGAGATGTAGACCCGACCGGGCATCTTCGGGAACAACCCACACAGGTCGGCCGTGCGACCGGTCACTGGGAAGTAACATCCACCCTGCTTGGGTTTGCAAGAACGCGGGGTATAGATGAAGCTTATGCAGCCATCTCAGGGCGCTGTTTACCGAAGCTGGACAGTCAAAAGTTGAGCTTGTCTTAATGCCTTGGACAGCGGGGAGGACTCGTCCTGCCAGTTCCGTGACCACGGGCCCCGACCTCGTCTTGGTAAAGTGAAGAAGCGTTAGGGCGAGACAATCCGATAGAACCAGAGCTGTGACAAGCCTCGAGGCTTTTTGTCATAGCATAGATTCCGACGTAGCCTTTTGCTGGACACCATGAAGGATTAGGCATTGGTGTCTTGCCCAGTGGACGAATGAACAGCAACCCAAGCAACGGATATACCCGAGCCGCTATGGAATCAGGCATGAGGAGTGGTAGAATCCGGCCCAGAGAGCAAGATGAGGCAATTCGACAAATCGACAACTCGACAGCGTGTCCGCGATATCCGATGCTCTTCTGTATTGGGAGACTGTCGAACGGGTGGTAGAAACTCGGGATCCGAGGTTCTCGACTGGCGTCCACCGAAGAGATCCACTCTAACCACAGTATACCACGGTGAATGTGCAAATCGCAGATGAAGCAGGGCATGGCTTGCTTGGCTTGACATGGTGGTCGCTGTGGGAGTTGCCGAAGTGCTTAATAGTGCAGAAGCTGCTCGTGCTTAGGCATCGTAAATCTCAAGGGTCTATATGTGGACTTTGCAGTAGGCACTGGGTATGTCGAGAGGACTGGCCGGTCACATTGACGTATGGCGCCTTAGCTCCGAGATTGAACATGGGATTAGTATGCCAGAAGTGAGACTGAGCTGAGAGCTTCGCTGGCATCGTTCAAGAGTAGGACCGTTGTCGGCACGACGGATTCAACTTCGGGCAACGAAGGCTCCATAACTCGGCAGAGCGAGGTTGAATGTACAGGAGCTGGTAACCTTCCCCCAAGGTAAGGTACCAAGGTAAGGTGCCCAGATAGGCATTTTGATGTTCAATACACCGACAGGTGCTGGTGTTGATTGACTGTCGTGTGGCAGAAGATGGGCCGTGCCCAGCGGCATAATCTGTTTCGCGCTAGTACAGACCCGCTGTTAGCCGCAGCCCCACCAGCAGATAACCCCGCCATGCCGTTGGGAGACAACATGTCATGAGGTTCCAGGTTCCTTACCTAGAGCTGTACACTGCACAGAAAGGAAGAGAGACATGACCGATGTGAGGTGCCTAGAGGTAAGGTACCTACCCACCTTGGATCAGGTCAGGTAGGTAAGGTGTGAGTGACCTGCATGGAATAAGCGTTTCTCACTTCTCTAGAAGTAAGGCACCTTAGGCACGAGGACATTGTCATTGGCCGAGGGGGGTCTCAGTGTGGCATTGGTCAAACATCACACGAGAGGGCTGATGCACTGTCTGCAGTGGTCGGATGTTAGGCTCTCGTGATTACTGCCCACTGCCACTTGTTTAAAGGTACATACCTGGCTGGCCTTTCGTTGAGGTTGCCTTATCTGGAGTGATAGAGGAGAGCCCACAAGACACGATAACAAAGAGAGCTCCCTCTCTGCAGCAGCTCGGTTTCTCCAGCTCTCTGCTGTGTTAACAAAGCTTGCCCATTCCTCACCGAGGTAAGGTAGCAGCTTCCTTTAAGCTTTGGAGTTGGACTGTTTGAACCCCGTTCCGAGCCACGCATCCGCCACACTCCGAGCTGCTGCTGCCAGCTGGTTCGGGCTCTCAGGCTGACTTTGTGGCAGCCTCAACACAAGTTGGAGTCAGGTTTCCCATTTGACATCGTGCCTTCCCTGTTACAATTCACTTCGCATTTTCAACCGCTTTTCCAGTTTCAAGTCGTCGCTTTCGCGTCTCCATTTTGGCACTGCCTTCAGGTAGTTGCGTATCAGCACCTCAACTCCTCAACTTGAGCGCTCAGGTACTTTACCATATGCGACTCTGCAAAAGATACCTTCCTCGCAATACAGGCGTCATCGTTATCGTTTCTCGCCGTCGGGTGTCCTTGGTCGCCTTCCTGAGCCAGTGTCTGCTGCTGCCTGTTCCCTTTTCTCAAGGCGAGTCCGACCCGTGAGGCAGCTCTGCCTGTCAACTTATCTCCTCGATTTCCGCTCCTGAAGATTGTCATTTACAATTGTCCCGTACTCCTCTTCGTCGTTTCCGAAGGCTGAAGCTCAATCGGTGTTCAACATAGAAGAGCCTCTTTTTACCCTCCATCTTCTAGGAGCGAGTCATGCAAGTTTGCCGTCCGATCTCTTCATAGGTAGTTTGCCCTGGTCGTTTACCAGGGAGCAGGACCGAGTCGTAAACATTAGCTCTCTCCGGGCCTCCGCCCACACATGAAGTGATCCCAGGTGTACTACTGTTAGTACCGTCGTCCCATCGATCCACCCTTGCTCTCGCTGTTAGCTGACTAGGTGGTGCAGGCTTGCTGATCAACGCAACACGATGGCGCCTCTGAGGACAAAGTTCAATCACACGCTGCATAAGATAAACGACAAGTTCAAGCGCCAGCCCGGGCGTTCGGTTCATCCACAAGAGCACGATGCAACGCACGTGAAGCAACCTAGGAAGCTCCCGACAGGCGGCGTACTGCTTCCTTCAGGCCAGGCATCGGCTCTAACGCAAGATATCGGCCTATCTAGCCTGGCCGGAGAACAAGACTCTCAGCTACCGCGTACTGCGGGATCCGGTTCCACAATGAACGTCGGCCAGAGTTCAGGACACGGCTTTGGAGTGTCGGCACCAGAAAGTTCGATGTCAGTTGAGTTCCTTGATCAACAACGAGTGGCGATGCAGACCGCCGCACCTGCAGCTGGCACCCTCACAAACCCCATCGGTGCGTTTTTAGAGTTTTGTCATGCTTCATTCCGTCGGGTGGCTCACTCGCAGCCGGACAAGTGTCCATTTCCTCGTCCTCTCTGACCAAACATGATCAGCTTCAAATATCGTGTCTCTCTACTAGCATTTGGGTACATTCTGGTCTTGCGCGGTCCGACGTTCAGGATATCATGGGCGGTGGCTTGAGTCACACACACACCCCTTAAGCATCTTCCACTTGGCGGTCATTCGGTCCGTACCACGTCTCTTCGCTGCCCCAAAACTAACCCGTCCGGCCGAGAAGACCTCACAGGAAACTCTAAATTCCCGGCTGACACCATTTTTGGAAATCGCAACATCATCGACCTGACTTCCACTTCTTCGCCGACATCTCCTCACGGGCAGAAACGGTATTGGGCCGAGCCGTCGCTGCCAGACTCTGTTGATGTTGATTACGCTATCGGGCAGAAGAGCAAGATGTATAGGACCGCATCTAAGCACCAAACCAACATGGCCAAACCGGACAGCTACAGTGGTTCGTCGAGTTACCCGGCACCAAAAGAATTCGGACATCAGCACTTCGATGACGACTCGAGAATTATCTCGGAATGGCGCAACGGATTGAGCTCGGAATCTCACTCGCGGTCAACCCAATACCAGTCGGAAGACGACATGGCGGTGTTTGGGGAGAAAATGCTCGCCGCTACATGCCAACAATGCTCTGCCCCCTTTTTCACTGCAGTCGACGGTGTTATAACCAGAACGAAAGATATACTGAGTGGGAAAGGAGTCCTACATTCACATCTAATTTGTGGAAAATGCAACGCGGTGGGTTGCGTGGCATGTGGTATACGGAAAGCCCACCCGGGTAAAGAGCTACCATACAAGAGGACGGTGCAAGGAATCAGCTTGGCATGGTGCTGCAACGAGGGAAGGCTATTTCTCATCTGGTCCCTCTGTTGCGGCCCTGAGTTCCAGAAACTTGAGAATCCTATCAGTTCGGCGACGTTTGGGAGACTGCTCAAAGGTAAGCTGAAAGGCTCAAAGCCCGAGTCCACTAGCCCTGGCAAGGCGAAAGAACCTCCTGCGAGGGCGCTGTCAAAGGGCACTGGCTATGGCGGGGATGAGTTCCCGAACCCAAGCGGCAGCTTGGCGATCAGATGGGGCGCTCAGCTCTTCCAGTATGGTGGAAGCACGGTTACATCACCGGAAGAAAAGCTACTCGGACCATACTTCGCGGCCTTGAGAGTTCTTCTTTCAAGCTTCGCAGACAGCAGCCAACAGCCAGGTTCAATCGACAAGAGCCCGCCATCGATGATTAAGTTCATGCTCCGCCGTAGTCCTCTGTTGCCGAAAGTCGCGGAATTGCTACGCAACGATTCGATGGAGGACATGACAGTTCGCAAAGAAACATACGAACCCCTATTGGAACTCATCGGCTCGATCGGCCGCCATGCGCCCATAGCAGGCGTTATCTACGACGACTACGTATTATATCCCCGGGAGGAGCAGCTTCTTCACTTTTCTTCCTCGGTCAGCGGCTCGAATGCGGTCTCGGCTAGCGGCAGTCGCCCAAATCAACGCGGCAAGGGAAGACAGCTAGAGCAAGGCAGCTCGATCGTCTCGATAGTGGAAAACCTGGCCAGGCAATGTCGGCACCTCAACCGCGTCGCCTCCGGCTACATGGAGGAGTTAAAATCCGGCGATGCTTCAAAGATGCTGGCTCTGAGCCGAATCATATGCGATCTCGCCGCGGAGCACGAAGCCAAGCAAGGGCTTGCAGGAGGCCATGTCAGATCGACAACGTCGAATAACTTGGTACCGACTCAGCCTGCTTCGAATGTCCTGACGCGGTCTAAGGAGGCCGAGAAAGCACGGGAGGAGCTCAGGGACCTGCATCGCGACGCTAGTGTCATGGACTTGCCTGATGACGAGCTCTCCCTCAACTTTAAGTTCACCAAGGAGGCTCTCGAGGTGAAGGAAGCCTTTGCGGCCAAGGGACGCATGAAGAAGCTCGTCGCGCAGATTGCGAACCTCCGCACATCGCTTCCGGAGGGCATCTGGGTAAGGCACGGCAGTTCAAGACTGGATATAATGAAGGTCCTGATGGTAGGGCCAAAGGGAACGCCGTACGAGCATGGTCTGTTCGAGTTCGACCTGTTCTGTCCGGCCGACTTCCCTAATAAACCGCCATCGGTCTACTTCAGAACTACAGGTGGCGGGAAAGTCAGGTTCAATCCCAACCTCTATGAGGAGGGTAAAGGTTCGTTCAATTTCCTATCAGTTGTGCCGGCATAATGGCAATGCCGGAGAAATTCATCACACGGCTCTCAGATACTGCTCTAACCGATCTCCTTTTCCAGTATGTTTATCGATCCTCGGCACTTGGACCGGAGAGGCATGGAATGGGGCCTACTCGACCCTCTTGCAAGTCCTCGTGTCAATTCACGGTACGTACACTAGCCTTTCCATGGGGATACTGGCACTGACTGGACGATCAGGCATGATCCTCGTCGATCAGCCATGGTACAACGAGCCAGGACGGGAGCGCACGCAGAATCAGACGGCTTCCAAGAAGTATAACACTTTGATACAACAATACACTGTACAGCATGCGATGATGGACTGGCTCAACCAACGCCTCGCACCGGCCAGACCGGCAACATCGACCATGTCTAACGGGCCGGCAGTCGGCAATCCGTCACGACCGGGAAACCTCCCGGCGTCCCCGGCCGCTCAAGCGACCGCTGCCAGCACCCCAGATTCCGCGAAGGACGACCCGATCTGGGGGGAAATCATTCGGAAGCACTTTGCGGCTAACGGGAAGGCGATCATGGAGACGGTCAAGAAGTGGAAGCAGCCTGCCGAGGCTAAGGACTTGATTAGCAACTTGCAGGATGCGCTGTCGCAGCATGGTTTCCTATGAGGACGGGCTGTGCACATGATTGGAACGTGGACGAGGTAATGTATAGGAAATGGCGCGGCATGTGGACGTATGCCACATGATATATGACTTAGGAGAGAGCTGGAGGAGGTCTTGCTAATTTTGAATGATGGTCACCTCTCAGGACCAAACGTAGCCCAGCATTTATCATTGTCTGTTTGTAGGATTTGAAGTCTAGAATCATCTCCCAACTAAGCGCATCAAGGGTGTCCAGCAAAGCTGGTCACCGCCCGATGGACAGGATTCGTGGCCTCGAAGTCTTTTCAGGGGCAGCAGTTTAACCTGTGCTATGCTCGAATTGGTGATATTTCTCAGAGACATCGACCCCATGGGCTCTAAAAGCTTTTCCCACACGGCGCCAGGTGTGTGGGCCTCTTCTGGCACATCCTCGGGCTTTGGGGAGCTTCAACCCTGAACCACACGGGGGCAAGGCTCTCCCGTATTGGTCGTTCTGAGGCGAGTGGCCTTTGACGTCAGGTGGTAGTTGTGTCTCCGCACATGTCAGGGTTGTTGACAGAGCTATACATGTCCCGAAAGCGAACGCGGTCGCGGTGTTGGGTCAGGTCGTGATTAGAGACGGCCGCGCGTGTCGGCTCGAGACAAGCTGGATCAACCTTGTCATAGAGGTCCTCCAAAGGGGTTCTCGGGCGCCTTGGTCACCTTCCTCCTCTTAACAGCATGTTCGTCCACGTCGCCAAACACAGCCCCATCGCCGTCGAGAGATCCACGGGCGCCGTTACCCTCATCTTCTTCCGCGCCCTCCTTCAGCGCGGCTTGCTGCCGCCGAGCTCTCTGCAGCTCAACGAGGTTCCACCGGTCGGGGTCGTGGCACTTCTTCAGCTTGCGCAGGAGCGGGCGCGTGATCTGGTTCGAGTCCGGAGTGCCCCAATAGGCGGTCATCCGCTCCGGGGGCTCCTTGGCGAGCATGTCGCGGCAGGCGTTCACGACCTCCAAGACCCGGTCCCGCATCTCCGCGCCGAGGAGACGGGCACGTTCCCCAGCGGCTGCAGCGGCAGCTTTGCGGTTGTTTTCTTTTGTGGGGGCCGCGGAGGCGGCAGCTTCGGACGGCGGCGGCGGGGGCGGCGGGTGGTGGAAGGTCTCGTGGACGACTCGCTCGGCGAGTTCTCGGTCGGCGAGGGACAGTGCGGCCAACATAATCTGGCTCGGGGTGTAGTGGAAGTAGGCGTCGGTTACGAGCGGGCTGAACTTGAGGATCTCGCGAGCGCGACTGTGTGCCGATGCGATTCGGGTGTCCTGCATAGCACAGATGCGGTTTTAGCGGAGATTGGATGCTAGAGCCAAGGCTGGCGAGTTCCTTGACAGCAATTGCACGTACCTCTATGTTGCCGTACCGCCTAAGTTCCATGATGGCGCCTTCGAGGGCCCGGAAGGGATGTTTGACGTCGAAGGCGAACCGCAGGCCCTGACAAAGGAGGAACTCGCCTGCCAGAACGTCTTCTCCGGTCGTATTTGGGAACTGCTCTGCGAATCTGGGCAAACGTCCTGTGGTCAGTAGCCATATTATGCCACTGCGCCTTTGGAACCTTGTACTCACTTTCCGACACTCGGGTAATGGCCCTCGGCCTTGCAACCGAAGAACAAGCACGTCTTGAGCATGTCGGTGGGTGGATAAGTCATGATGCTGTTGGTCAGGTAGAAGCGGCGCAGGAACACGGCTGCTGTGGCTCGCATGTCGGTCCGTAGGTTGAGGAAGTTGCCCGCCCGTAGTAGCTCGACCGTGTAAAAGGTCAGCAGTTGTAGCTCCTCGGCCGGCGTCAGGAATTCGGGCAGGGTATTGGTTGTCTGTTGTTGCTGCTGCAGGTCGGGGGTGTTGGCGCCCGAGGCCGGAGCCGATGCGGCAGCGTGAGGGTTGTGATTCGAGGAGGGAGACCTGGTCGAGAGCAAGCGTTCTGAGATGTTTGACCGGGCGAGCGTGTTGGTCTTTTCGCGTGTGGAGGAGAGCTGGGCGGGCGAGAATGACCACAGGCGGTACTGGCTGGATTGCCTGTAACGGGCGTCCTCGGACGCCATTCTGGACTCGGGGCTTCAGGTACAAGGGAAGCGATCGGGGTTGCGCGCAAGAGAAGCAGAGGTCGAGCTCTGTGGTCAAAGAAGGATTCGCAGGCGGGTGTTGAAGGACGATTTGTCGCGAGCTGGGAGCCAACTTCGGGTTGTTGGCCTTTGTGATGGCGAGAGATGAAGGCGAGACCACCTAGAAATCGAGAGGTATGTATGTGGCCAAGCTGCAAGATCGGGGAAAGGTTGAGAAGGAAGAGTTGTTGAACAAGAAGCTTCAAGGGTCTTTTGTCGTGCACTGCAATCCTACAAGGTTCCTTGGACTTCAGACTAATCGAGGTCAAAAGGTAAGGTGGGGGGTACTTTGGAAGCTCGGGTCACATCTAGCCAAGATCGGCGCAGGGGTACCTCTAGGTTGGTCCTTTCGTAGTACCTATGTAGAGGGAGCACTCTCTTCTGCTCACCTCACACAACTCTTTGACCTCTCATTCTTGCCTCCAACCATGTGTAAGTAAGTCATTGACATCACTGGTATACAGAATATCACCCTGAGCCAACAGGCTACTGCCTGATGTACTAGGGGGGTTAGCAGGCTGTGGATCCAGTCCACTAGATACCTAACATATGGTATTCTACAAGGGATAACCAATTCTCTCAACACCCTCGGAATCATTTATATATACAGGGACACGAATGGAACTGATTCCAAGACCGAAGTGCCCTCGTGTTTAATCGCAAAGACCGGCGTCTCGCACACAATATCTCAAAGCGATACGCGAAGCAGCACCCAGGCAAGCTCGAACGCTTGGGAAGAGACAACCGTAATTGCGTGCTTGGCCAGACAGGTGTCCAGCGGCGGTATTCTGAGTGTGCATGTTCAAACAGGAGAGGCCTAATATCCAACCTCGCGCTTGGCCGGCACAGGTGGAGGCGGCTTCTTCGACCGGCTCGGGGGTGGCGGAGGAGGCGCCTTTCGGCCGCCGTTTGACACAGTTTGCGAGATCGCCAGGTTGCTGGTACTGCGACTCAGGCTACCAAAGCTGGTTGCCGGGCTCGCGCTGCGCTGATCACCCCAGTCATTGGGACTGCCGCTACCAGAACCCGTGTCGTCGTCCCTGTCGGCAAAGATATCGTCCTGCCGTATACTGACGCGACCCGCGGGCCGAAGCTGTCCGCGCAGCGATCCCGCATTGGAGATGCCGTATGTCGAGCCATTCGGCGTCGTGGTCCCCGACGTGCGACCGCTGCCTCCACCTCGCTCACGGTCCACGCTGGCCCCACCCTGGAAGGTGTTAGCTCGCCCGATGAATGGCCGCGCGGGCATATCTGGTTGCTGCTGGTAGCCGGAGCCGTTGCTGATGCTCAATCGGCTGCGGATCGGCATGCGGACCGGCTGGGGCTCGGGTTCGGTCTGGCGCTCGTCTGCTTCGTAGATGTTGTTGCTGGTTGTCCGAGACAGTGATAGCCTGTCGGTGAAGCTGCGTGCTGTGTTGGACCGGCTCCTCCCTGTTGGTCGTCGCTCAATGATTCCCGACCCGGAAGCACCGCTGGACGCGGGTTGGGGACTTGTCCAAGACGCTCGCGCCCGTCGTAGCTCCTCGGCGCAGCGCTCATGGTAGTCGAGCTCGGCATCGAGGAAGCCTGTCAGGTCACGGACACTGTCAGCCTCGGCGTCCTTGATATCCTGCATCCTCCGAAGGACGTCCTCGGACGACTCCTCGTATTTGGCCTTGTTTGTTCGCGTCTCCTCCTCGATTCGAAAGTCGTCTCGCCTGGCTTTCTGCATTTTAGATATGCTGGCGTCGTACGCTAGCCGCCGGCTCTCGAGCTTCTTACGCGCAGACTGTAGCCGGCGTTACAATGTCAGCGACACACGTATTTTCAGGGATGCCACCGCAGGCCGGTGAAAGTCGACGAACCTGATATTCCTTCATCATAGCGAGGGAGCGCTCAAGCGATTCTAGCCAGGTGCTGGTGGCATCTGCGACGAAGTGTTCCTGGATCCCAGCAATGCGCTCATTGGCGCGGCCCATGGCGACGAGGCAACTGCCGTACTCAGAGTCCGGCTCGAAATCTTCGCCATGGCTGATCATGGTGCGCCCGAGGTAGCTGCTCGGCAAGCCTTTCTCCTTGTCCTCGAAAGTCTCTCCGCGTCGGCCCAGCCACTTCACGTATGCGTTCATGGACTTCTGAAGGCGGTCGGCGCCTATACTGACGTCAGTCTGCGCGAACCAAGGAGGTAGACTGATCTATGCCATTGCCACATACCGTCGAACCGAAGGGCCATCTCGAGCTCCAGCATCTTGAAGTCTTCAGACATGGTCGTCTTGGCCTCGCCTCCCATCTTCTCGCCGGCCCATTGGAAGGCGCGATCGATCTTCTTTGTGATATGCATTTTGTTCTGTGAGGTTCCCTGATGTTGATGTCTGGTTGTTGTAGGTGCACGGGAGGTTTGCAAGGGATGGTGACTACTGTTCGCCACAGATATGGATATAACGTGCCAAAATGTCTCCCTCGTAACTTGATACCTAGGCAGAGTGAGTCTCGGTAGTGTACGATGGCTTCCGCGATGACCAGAGAAAAATGGTCTTATTCAACCAGAAGAAGTAGAAAAGAGTGACTGGCAAGTGACAAAAAACACCAGATACCAAAAAAGGGGGGGGTTGAGAGATACGACGGACTTAGTCTTTATGATTGTTATTATTAGCGAGAGGGGGCGGCAAGCGGGCAGGGCTGGGCCTTGTCTCGAGAGGGAGACCGTGGTGTTTGACCCTCTCTCTCAGCGTACCTTACTGTATCGGTACTACACCTGCCAGACTCTAGGGATGGAAGGTGCCTGAGATCCGTCCGGCCACTCTTTCCGCCGGAATTCAGTCCGACACCACAGAACGGTGGGAAAAGAGACGGCTGAATCGGCTGATACGGCGGGGAGGCGACTTTCCAGAAAAACCTCTTTGGGCTAACGTGCCTTATCGATGCAATGCGGTGCGAAGTTGGAAGGCCTGGAAGGGTGGGCTTGATGCACAAGCAGGGGTCCAATCTCTTTTCCCTCCAGCTTGACTTTCAGTGCTTGCAGCAATGTATGTACCTGTACTGCATTTAGCCTCTTTTGCAGCAGGAACGTTGGGGCGACGTGGGGTGTGTGGAGGTCGCTGAACATGGAAATCTGTAGTAGGTACCTTTCTTTTCAAGCGGGGTAAGCTTGGACTTGTTTTTCGGTTCAGGCCGCGGGGGATAGCGAAAGGGGTGTCGATGTCGGGATGGTACCTGAGAACCTGGAACCCAAGGTAAGGTACCCGTACTTTGGGAATGTCAAGACGTTCCACTTCAGGGCTGTGTCCGATGGCATAAGAGATCGGATATCATCAAACTGAAGTAATCAAAACAGAGGCAGAGGCAACGGCGGAACAGCCGAAGGTGCGGGCAAAGTGCAACTATTTGTCTTAAAGATGGTGTGCTGCTGCTTGTGAGGCGATCGGGGTCTGGTTCCTGTGTGGTTCCTGCGCAACGCGACCACAACGAGATGATGGTGTGTTGGTGGTGCACTGGAGAATTGGATGGTGTGGAACCGGCGAAATTCCCGGGAAAAGATGGCCAGTGTTCGCGTCAAGTCCCTTTTTTGTGCCTGACCGTCGAACCACTGATCAAAGCAGTTGAATAGGTACAGTACCAAGACAGGGACGAGGAAGCCGTTATATAGGCAGTATAAGGTCCATATAACCTCAAAGAGATCTTCTTACCTGTCTGTACATACCTACCTTAGGTATAAGGTCGGATACGTAGTAATGTAAGGAAACACAGCATTGGATGACATGCATGGAGCAGCAAGGCTTCGCGAAATCCGAATATCCTCTGAACGGCATCAACGCCAACCAGCCAAGCGCTTCTTGAAACTTTCTCGACCTCGAGACAGTCGATATGATACGATAACGGCAACATGCGGCTTCTGCTATTGACGGGGGGGGCTCATCTGCCATCCAGTCATTCTCAGCCCTTCCAACAAGCACCTGTCTTTCTAGACAACACGAGACCACATTTTACAACATTCAGCACATGTTGAATGTTGAGGAAGGGTGCTGTAGCATTACAGCCTGAATGTACCGTATTTTATGGTGCATGATGTACATATTTTACAGGGCCCTTTTCCAAGTCTAAAACCCTCTCAGCGAGTTGGCCACTCCTTGCCAGCTTACAGCCAGCGCGACGCCGTCGAATCAGCAACAGCAGCGACCGCCAAGGTCAAACAAATGCGGCCTTTGAAACAAACTCGCCAGCGCAGCACCGCTTGACTGTTAGACTAGTAGACTACCTAGCGACGTTGAGCACCGATTCCTTCGTTCAGTTTCAGCCTTGGAAGAGGACCGCCAACCAGATTGCTTGAGTATGACTCGATAGCAAATTTGCATCCATTCGGGCCTGAGAGGCTGCCGATTCCTTGCCCTGATCCATCGAAACTGTCCCTCAGAGGGAACGTTCTGTGACGACGAATAGCGATAACCATGGACATACGTACCTATATTGGGGTTTGTAAGATCGCCGACTGCTGCAACATTGTTTGATCTACCGATTGGCCCCCAACGGATCAAGGCGCAGTTGTCAGGTGTCTCCTGCCCTGGACGTAGGTCGTTTCAGCGAACGATGGCGATTGTGTGAGCCGCATGTTGCCTCCCATCTCACTATCTACACGGTTGGGCGAACCCATAGTATGTATTCGGCAGCGAACCCACCTGCAAAGTTCAACGGAGGGACTTCTGGAGCTTTAAATAGTAGCCAAAATCTTCGTTACTCATGCCAGGTACGCATACACACTGGCGGAAGCAGCTAGTCTCAATGCAGCCCTGTTACCCATCCATATCCCAGACCACCGGGATATCAACACGTAGTCGCTCCAAGCCCAAAATCAACATGCCAACCTACGCCGTCAAATCATGCTCGCCGGAGCCGCCGGCGCATCTCACACTGCGCTGTCGCGCCAAGCCAAGACCACTAAGTCTCACACCGTGCCGCTGATACTCAGCTCCCGAATCTCCTGAAGAACCTGCTCGACTCTCCCATCTAGCTGACCTTGAGCATACTGATCTCTTGTATCTGGGTCGAGGTACTGCTGCACCTGCGCCATGCGGCTGTATGCTTCTGCACAGAAGCGCAGCTGGATCTTGACGAGGGCCTCAAACGAGGGGTCGAGGTAGGGCACCCTAAGGTCGAGGAGCTGCGGGAGCTCTGTACAAAGCTGCTCGTTCAGCTGCTCGTAGGCAGCCTTCGCCATCTCCATCTCCTTTTCAGCCCGTGGTAGCTTCGTCACGTCCTTGTCCGGCTTCTCGACAAGCTTCTTGACCTTTGCTCGCAGAGCATCGTAGTCGAGTAATTTGTGGCCGCGCTTCTTTATACCTAGTAGAGGAGTGGACTGTCAGCATAGAGCCATGGCCACATTGGATGCAAAAGCATTGGCTGCATGTGTTTCGCCGAAGTCCAACAGGGCCAGCTTACACTCATTAACGTCCGGGAAGTAGGCACAGAATCTGGAGATAGGTTCTAAAACCGTGGTCCTACACAGGGTCAGTTTTCTGGATCGAGTCTGCCAGCTTCACGTTTGGCGCATCTGCCAGGAGAATGTGTACCGGTATGGACCGTCGAGGGCTTTGATCGTTTCTGCGTCGAGGTCTTCCACTGCCTGTTTGTAGCTCCTGCTGACGCCGTCCTTGGCGCCTGCGTCTCCGTAAAAAGCGTCGATAGTCTCGGCAATTCGCATCTGTGAGGCAGTCATAGCTAGATGACCGCGTTGTTAGAACCCTCGTCGATCGTATTCGTGGAGTGAGTGCTTCGTACCTCGTAGAGAGTCTAGGTACCCCTTGGCCTCCTTCTGTAACCGTAGCGACGCCGCCTCCATTGTCCGGAAGCGCCTCTCTTCCACCTCGTAGTCGCGGTCATTCGTCTTCTCGACATGACCGGTCTTCATCATCACCTGCGTCGTCGCGCGGTTGACATTTTTCTTGAACCCTGTAGCATATGTGACGTCAGACTTTGGTCCATAGGCAAGGAAGATGCAACCAGACCACGATGGCCGGCTGTATGCAAGTAGGGACGACTTACCGGCCCAGGACATGATGGGCTTCGCTGCTTAAGTCGATCCTAATGGAGTGTTTGGGGGTTTCGGATGCCCAATGATGGCGTCTTGGAGGGGCGCAAACGATGATCGACGATTTAACTGTGTGGATGTTGCTGAATAGAGGTTTGGATGCCAATGTTGGCCTAGACGTCCAGAAATTCCGAGGACTGTGGTCTGATTGTTGCTTGCAGAGTTCAGCGTCGAGAAGTTCCGTGAAATGTCACGGATCCGGAGTGTCTGGAGGGGTGACGATGCTCATTTGTGGCGCAGTCTTGGCCAACAGACGTCAGCTTCGAAGACAGCCCCATTTCAAGCCACACCCTGAGTGGGGCCATGGATCTTCAGCCCTGCGGCTAAGGCTGGAACTTCCTCTCATGAATCGCCGGCACTGGGTACAAACAACGATGGCTTCTGGCTTACCTTTACCCGCTTTGCAGGATGTCGATGCTCTGAGACGACTTATCGGATGTATCTCGCTGGACAGTCACTCTTTTAGTTACCAAAACTCAGTCCGGCCCAGACTCCTTCGGTCCACTCATCGCATCGATAACAATGCCCATCTCGCGCTTCCTCGTCGTCAGCCTCGGCAATCCCAGCCCGTACTTAGACACCCTACACTCGGCCGGCCACCTGGCCCTTGACGCGCTACAGCGACTGTTATCCCCCGACCAACCACCCTTCGCATCCGCTCGGTACGGAAAGAAGCAAGTCCTTGCCTCGGCAGGTCCGCGATACGTCCTGCTTCAAAGTCCGACCTTGATGAACGTTTCCGGACCGTGGGTTGCCGCTGCATGGAAGGGCGTGCTCTCAGACCAAGCTCTTGAGCCTTCGGAGCTGCCGCTAGTGCTCGTCCATGACGATCTCGAGGAGGATCTCGGCGTTGTCAAAGTCAAGCAGTGGAAGAGCAGCCATCGTGGGCATAACGGAGTTAAGAGTGTGCACGCCAGCCTTAACATTAGCCAATATCCCGGTGCTCTGTGGGCCCGGGTCAGTGTCGGAATTGGGAGGCCTGAGGGGAGAGACAAGAGCACCGTGTCAGACTATGTCTTGAGGAAAATGTCCAGATGGGAGAAGTCTACCATCCAAGACCAAGCTGCGCCGGGTGTCGCTCGTGCCCTGGTGGAGCTTGAGCAGAAGTGGTCATAGAGTCTCGAAAACTCGGAGCATGCCTCCGTTGCACTCGCAAGCCGAACGGTCCGGAGCTGTGGTCACCACGTCGGCCAGAGCTGCCAGCGATCCGCGACGGAAGTCCACGTGGTGCTTCCATTAAGGTTGGACTATTCGATTTGAACACTTTCTCAAGCACTAGAGCTAGCGCGGATAGACTCAAAGATCTGCTCCCGCTTGCCCTTTGCTTTCGCTATTCTCCGTGCGTTGAACCCTCTCTATCGAGCAGGCCAGAACGACCGGTTCAGGGGCTCGTCATCTGTGTAACTCCTATTTTCTTTACTCGACCGCAGTCTCGAACTATTCAAGCCTTGTCTTATGATCCCAGTTTGACCTTTTCTGGGATCTATCATTGGCGCTCGAATTGCGTGGCACACCATAGCACAAGATCCGCGACCTCTGCAAGATTCCCGGGAACAGTCCACGTGTGCTTCCGCTTCTTTGACCCCGGGGCAGGTTCTACCATCAATCTACTCCAAAATTTTAAATAAGTTGCTATTGTGGATTATACCTGTTTTCCTTAGGAGACGTTTGTTCATTCCGAATTCAAGCCAAGATCCGTTTGAGGGGCTTGTGAAGGTAGGGACCATTCAATTCTGATTCTGGTTCCAGCCGTATCTTGTCGTTATAAGCCTTTGCGTCTATGGAGAGATGGCGTGGACAAGTCGAAATCTGCATAAACTAGCTGGACACGAACTCGGGCATCACGGTGAGAGTTTACAGGGCGCCCCGACGAATGCTATGGGGCAATATCTTCACAAACGGCAGCATCATCACTCCGGCCATGATGCATCTTTTCGCTACGCGAGCACTTGATACCATGCGTGCTCTAGTGGCCATGCCTGGGGAATCGCAAATTTAGCCTGTATATGGCCATTCGGAGTAAATAAAACGGCCTGCCATGACCAAGTGGTCGCAGAATTGGCCATACCAGGGTCTATGTCTCTGACTTTATCAAGCGCCGCGGAACCACCCATCTCGATGCCTACCATTGAGGCAGAGCAAGAATGTATGTAACCCTTGTGCCACGCAGAGTCACGCTGGCAGAGTTCTCAACTCGAAGCTATAGCAGTATCATTCACGGAGAGATATGACCCTTGAGTAGTCCGTTATCAGGGTGGTACACCATATACGCCCCATCCTCGACGGGCCGCCCGGCTCCTTTGTGAGCATGGTGGTATTGAGCGAAAACAAATGCGTATTATTCTCACAGGGGGGTACTCCAAGGTCGACAAGGCATCATGGCGACTACTGGCATTTCTAAGCACTGGAAACGCTCATTGTGGCGTTTCTGGGCTTCTGGAAGATGCTGCAATGTTCGCAGGTAGCCGCGCCTTAAACACCTCTTCCTGCTCGCGTCAGCCGGCAGCGGAGCATTGGCAAGCACGCATAGCGGTATCGATATAGCTCACTAGCATGATCAGGCTATGGTAAGCGGGTGTCTTAGTGGGAAGTATGGTCGCTCTCGGTTTACTGCCGCGTGTATGATAACTGGCGGCTACTTTGTCACCAGCGTCTCCCCGTGTGTGTACATTTGCGTTGAGTACTGCAAGTTGCGTGAACCAGGAGAAGGCCGGATATCAAAAAGGGGGGATACTACAGAGAGGCTCCAGAAGCTGTACTCTTATCTGGCTTTCTTGACGCATAGACCTTCCAGAGAAGAATCGAAGTATACACGTGGCTGGATGAAGGTAAGCACGAACTGATACACACGGCGTCAGGAGACATAGCGTTGGGAGCTGAAGGAGACCACGTATTCGCTTCGTGACGCTGGGCTTGCTTCCAAACAAGGACAATCGTGCGCGTTGATACCGACGGGTAGGAAGATAGACCAGGTGAGCACGTTGGCGCCCCTGACTGACCGAACCGTTAGCGCCGCAGAGGCTGCTGCCCAGGGCTGCCACCGTGGTTGATATTGTGGTCGTTGGTCCAGTCCACTTGGCAAGGGTCGCTTGGTACAGCATCTGTGTGCTGCCAACAGACATAGTGGTCAGCTGATGACAGAAGCTTAGCTCGATCTCTATGATCACCGCCAGTGAGGACTCACAAGCTGCGCCGTCACGCGACTATAAGAAGGCCGTCAGCAATTTGTAGGCGAGAAGGCGTTGTTCACTTGAGACGGATGTGTAGATGCACAAACAAGCACACCGATATTGTGTAGGCTCTTGGCTTGGATTATTAAACATTCAATGGTATCTTCAACTACATCTCTAGTTCAGCCCGCGTGTTCAAGGACGCTCAACACGGGGTAATCGACTCCAACGCAACAAGGTACACACCCAAGCACAGCCATCTAATTTACAGGTCCATGGCTATTGCCGGTGAAACAATGCAACGTATCTTTAAATAGCGGAGCCGCGGCGCTCGACGTCTTGAACCATAGACTTGTCGAGCATCTCGCCGGCAGTCATGGTGCTGGCGAAGGTCGTGGTCGGCTTCCACTTGGCAGAGGTCCTGGGGCTGGTCTCCTCCAACATCTTGTCGACCTGCTCCAGGGTGAGGCCCTTGGTCTCGGGGACGAGGAAGTAGGCGTAGACGAAGGCGCACGTGCACAGTCCTCCCCAGATGAAGAAGACGGAGGACTTGAGGTTGCCGTGGTCCTCGCCGACCATGTAAGGGGTGATGACAGCAATGATCTGAGTGGAGGATTAGCCAAAGTCCAGACAAAGCAAAGACGGAAATGAGGCGGCGTGACTTACAGTGTTCCACAGCCAGTTGGAAGCGGTGGAAAGACCAACACCGCGGGACCGGATGGGCAGAGGGAAGATCTCGCCGATGACAATCCAGGCACCGGGTCCCCAGGTGGAGGCGAAGAAGAAGATAAAGATGGCGATGAAGGAGATCTGGGCATTGACGGCGGGAATGTTGTTGGCGAGGCTGAGGGTGGGGTCGTCAGGGCTGGGGTGAGTCTTGTTGAATCCAACTGTGACACCGATGATGGCGACGAGGAACTGGCAGATCAACATGCCCAGAGCGCCATAGATCAGGATAGTACGACGGCCGAAACGCTCAACGGTCCAAAAGGAGATGGGCGTGGACAGGACGTTGACCAGAGTGAAGATGAGCGAGATCAGGAAGGTATTGCTGATGGCGCCGGTCGACTGCAGGAAGGGGGTCGAGTAGTAGAAAATGAAGTTCACACCAGTCCACTGTTGCATCATCTGCAGGGAAGTGCCGAGAATGGTGCGGCGCAAGTTGGACTTGCCGTGCCACAGAGTGCCCTTGAAGCAGTTGGCCCAGCTGCCGAACCAGGTAGTGGAGGGGATGAGCTGGCGCTCGTACTCCTCGTTGGCGACGATCTCGGCAAGCTCAACTTGGATGTACTCTGACTCCTTAGGCTGGCCACGCAGGCGGGACAGGGCATCGGCAGCGCGGTGGATGTTACCGCGCTTGACGAAGTAACGCGGGGAGTCGGGCAGGAACATGAGACCAATGCCGAGGATCAGACCCCAAGCGAACTGGATGGCAATGGGGATGCGGTAGACACCGGTGTCGCCCCTGTCCTTCGTGGCGTAGACGACAATGGAAGCAAGCATGATGCCGATGGTGATGCAGAATTGGTAACCAGCGACCAGGGCACCACGAACCTTGCGAGGGCACTAAAAGTGGCGAGTTAGGGGCAAGTCCCTCTCTGCAAAACAGAAACGGTCTGGACGGTGGTAAAACTTACGATCTCGGACATGTACAGGATGACAATGGCAGACTCGAAGCCAACACCGAAACCGGCAATGAGACGACCGGAAACGATGGCACCGAGAGGGTGGCCGATACCAGTAAGCATCTGGATGATAACTCCGATGATGTAGATCAGGCAGCCGAGAATGACAGTCCACTTCCGGCCGATGAAGTCGGCAAGATCACCGCCCAGGAGAGCGCCGAAGAAGGTGCCGGCGGAGAGGATGGAGACGATGAGAGACTGGTGGCTTGAGGATATGGCGGTCGCGCCGATACCCTCGAGCTTCTCTCTGAAGATGACGGAGCCGAGGACACCGTTGATGTAACCGGAGTCGTAGCCGAAGAAGATGCCACCGAACGAGGCAAAGGCACAGATCAGGTACGCCTGCCAGGTGACGGGGGCTTCGATTCTCTCGACATCGTGGGTGACGGCTAGACCCTCGATGGTGTTGTGGTGGGTGCCCGTAGGCACATTTTCCTTCTCGACGGAAGCCATCTCGAAACAGTAACAGGCTTTGCGCTTACCAGCGGGACTGACTGTGACTGGGGGGGATAGATAGTGCGGGTTGAGAGAAAGAAGAAAAGACGGACGAGCAAGTCAGAAGCACGAGGGGGATCGGCAAGGCCCCTTATTATATATGCGGTGTACTATCCGGGAGCTTGAGCTTCGTTATTAATTGTCCCAGATGGCCCATGGGGATCCAGTCACCCCAGCTGCCCAGTCCGGGGGGTGCCAACTGGGACGACCGCGGTGGAACCGGGGGTCTGGAGTGAGAGTCGTCCGTGAGCATGTGTGGTGTCTCTTGTTTGTTTGCCGGATTGGTACTGTAACACGCATCATCACATTCAATCCCAGTCATTGAATGTTGCCCGCCGCCGGTGCTAGCGTTGTGAGCTAAGACGTACGAAAGGTACCACAGTACCTACGTACCACTCCCTCATTACCGTGGTGCGGATTCCTTCAACGGGCCCCCTAGCTGACCTTAGCCTGCCTAGCAGGCCACACAAGTCACTTGCAGTCAGCCACCTGGTCACTCGTGCTGCAAAAAGCTGGGGAAACTCGCCGTTGTGGCGCTTCTGCGGGGCCGAGTCGGCCTTGCAGACTTGGCTCGATTAAGCTTGGTCTTGACCAACTGCAGTCTAGCCAAAACACGCGCGGAGAGATGGCCTGGATGGTAGAGATCGAACCAGGGGTTGGTAGTCTCGATCGCATGGATGGGTGGGGACCCTGGCGCGGTTCGTTCGCTCACTGGAGCCGGCGAGACAAGAGAAGCGCCGAGCAGCATGGCCGCCCCGGGATCTATAGGGCGATGCCATTGGTTCGGGGCCCATCTTCCTGACCCTCCCACTTCCGGCTCAGTACGCTAATTGCCTCGAGATGCCCATGGGTGCTGCATTGGTACTGCTAATTGACCGAATGCTGTCCGTCAGTGGAGGATTGCCATGTCCATTCCCAGAGGTTGCTCCGTGATGGCCCTGCGAAGCGAAAGACTGGCGCGACAAGGCCGTTGGTTGTTTGCTGGAATTTGCTTTAGAGTCGAGACCCGACATCCATGTAGGCCATGCTACCATCACCAGCGCATGCCAGTACCTCAGATTGACCAGAATGTCAGCTATGGTCGCCTGTTGGGGCCACCACGGCCGTGCTCTTCCCACTGTACCGCTTGGGGATACGTAGCATTATAGCATGCGCATCAGAATAGTAGTATAACCGCATCCGCACCACCTGTTCTGAAGAATCCGGCTCACACGGCGGCGGCTACGGCGTGATGGTTACAGGATAACGCCTAGTGCCCCGAGATTGTTCTCGTCCCCGTACGGTCGATACGTCTTTGGGGGTCTCGTACTTGTGCCCGGCCCGATTTGATGGCCCGAATCAAAGAACACGAAAGGCGTACCTGGAGTCCCCGAGTTCTGGAGCTGGGGCAGTGGAGTTCTGGAGCACCCCTCGAAACTGTGGACTGCCCATGGGGGAGACGTGAGACCTGGAGACTTTGGTCATGTGCTCGGGCAGGCTCTTGCTGTGTGGTACACTGGTATTATGCTACAGCGCTGGTGATGAGCTCCACGTGCTATCTTATTCGTCGAAAAAGACGAAACACAAAGTTGCCGGGTCCATCCATGCTTGTCCAATTGACTGCGTCTGAGCTTCCAGGCTGCGTCTCATTGAATGAAACGGTGCGCAGCTGATGGCGGCCGAACTTACTATGGTAGAGGGTAGCTGGTGGCAGCCAGCTACACCAGCGGCTGCTCGGCCAGTACGTGGGATCAGTCAGGACGAGTCATTTGCTCTTCGACGTTTGATGATTTGGCACTTTGACACGTGAAGCTTGACTGACACCTCACTGTCAAAGCCAACTCTCCCTACTGTGTCGGGCCCCGTCCTCGTTCGGCGGTTCCCGAGCTGATTCTGCCGAGGCCGGCGAGATTCAGTGAGAAAGGGCTCGGCCGGCCTTGCGAAGGGGTAAGGTGAGAAAAAAAAAAAATCACCGGTCATCAACTGACTGACAGACTTGACATTTGTCGACAAAAGCCAGAGAAAACGACTAGAAAAGATTTTTGGTTCTCTATTGTTTTGAGTGTGGAGTAACTCTGGAGTCCCCATGATGGGGTAGGACCGAAAAGCATGCGGCGCTAGTACCTAGCGTGCTCTAGCGCTCCCTAGCGTGTCGGGCAGTCGAGGTAGCGGGGCTCCACATTAAGGCCGGGAAGGTACGCACTGCATAAGGTATCTTAAGGTACGTATCGCGATGCCCGACTTGGTAGTTCCTGCCATGGTCGAAAACACCGGGAAATCTGCAATACACAAAAGACTGAGCCCAAGTGCTCTGCAAAAGAAATCAGGTAGGACAAAAATAACCTGGAACGCACCTACCACATGTTACGGTAACATGACACCCAACGTTTGAAAGGTGAAATGGTAAGAGAAGAAAAGAAGAGCCAAACCAACAACAACCGCGGTGCTTCCACAAATTCCACGTGCAATCAAGCCTGAAGGTACCTCGATTACGCTAGAGCTGTGCTGAAATCAAGGTTACAAAATGCGGGCCGTCTGGACATCATGTCCGCGTGATCAAGAGCACCGTTCCCTCTTTTCCCTACACTTCTTTGGGCCCAAGCAATAGCGACTCAATGCATCTGGTACGGGAAGTCTCTTTTTGAATCATCGACTCCAATTTCTCCAACAATGCCGCTTGGCGTACTGCGTAAGCGTGACCTCATCACTTCCAGTTGCCGTCAAAGGGCCTCTGGACTAAGTCAAGCCACTGACGAATGCGGCGCAGACTTGCGATCTCTGTACAAACCTAGCCTAGTCGTAGTGTATTATTTATTTGGAGGTGTCAAAAATATCCGAATTTTGACAGATCACCAGGACGATCGAGATGCGACGTGGACCAGCAAGAGTCACATCAATGACTTGACGGTACCGCGGCATCGGGTATGTCCCACTCTGACAGGAAGCCTGAAGGCAACCAAAGTCAAGGTTCAGCCAGGTCAGTTGTCCACACCATCCAGTCCAGACTCAGTGTTACCCACACCGTAGACATGGGATGAGGAGAATGAGGAGAACAATCCTCCCTTGTCTGTCATCTCAGAGACCTGGGGTTGTAGCCAGTCCGAGTCAGTCAGTCCCCTGAGTGGAAGCAAATATTTACCTTGCCTAAGGCGCCTGGATGAGCATTGGCAATATCCCGCCCCTTCCAGGAGGTTCAGGCTTTGAATTGCTACGCAGTATATACAATCAATCCGTGTTTTCTCTCCCTGCTCCCTTTTCTGAAACTTGTTTGCGTGCCTGGAAGAGTTAAGGTCTCGTCGCAGCCCGGTTGATACTGCTCTCGTGCGACCTCGTGCCACCAACAGTTGTCATTCTCAGGGCGTCACATAGCTGACTGAACCTTGGTCCGTGAGGCTGAGCGGTGGCACTTGAACAACCCGAGTTGCGTTCATCTCACCACCTCTGAGCGCATATGTGAAGGTCCACCCGGAGCCAGCACCACCATGGTTACCCCTGGCGTCGATCACGACGATACCGCTCGACAGGGCGGGATACTTGCGAAGCATCCGACCAACGACATCCTCGGCGGCCTCGCGCGGCGTCATGCCTCGACGGAGATTCTCCACGGCCTGGTAGCACGGCAGGAAGCGCAGCATCACGTCCCCGTCCCCCGTGGCCCCGCAGCCTCCCCAGTCGCCGTCGACATAAGATCCGCTTCCGACGATTGGGCCGTCGCCGACTCGTCCAGGCACCTTGTGCGAGGCTCCGTTGGTCGACGTGCCTGCAGCCATGGACCCCGAGGCATGGATGGCTACCATGGAGATGGTATCGTGCGACGTCGGACGAGGAACAGCGGGTGCGACCAGCGGGTAGTTGATATCGCGCCGTGCCGTGCTTCCGGAGTTGGAGCGCGGCGGCGAGAGCGGGGCATACGGACCGCAGTGGTTTGACGGGTCTGGCGTGACGTTGGTGCGATAATTGGGCTGACAGCTGCCCTGCGTCTTCCATTGTGCGCAGAGCAGTGTCGACTCGGGAGTGGTCAGGTCTTCTTCCTCGAAGCCGTTCTCGACCGCGAACTGGGTCGCTAGGTCGCCGGCAAGGAGCGAGTGACCTGTGTAGTCCAGCACATGTCGGGCCACCGAGATGGCGTCCCGCACGCGGCGGAGTCCGGCCACGGCGCCAGAGTTCATGGTCGCGCCGTCCATGATCATGGCATCAAGGGTCGTTTCGCAGTGCTCGTCTGGGGAGCCTCCATAGCCGACGGTGCCGTCGCATTGGTTGCGCTCGCACGTCTTGCAGCCGATCTCGACGGCGTCCAGGGCCGACACGCGTGAATCAGAGAGCAGAGCGTCGTAGGCGGCGTCTGTCGCAGTCGTGAACGCGCCGCCCCACGTGTTTATGACCATGGGCAGCCCAGGCGACCGCTGCGCAAGAACATTACGCCTCGTGTGAAGCAGCAGGGCTACCCAAATCACACGCATAATGAGTGCAATGGCGCGACAATTGAATTCCTCGCGAGACATGCCTGTACGTACCTGCCATATATACAATGCCCTGAACAGCCGGCAAAAGACTGGGCCAAGCTCGGCAGTTGGCAATCAACGCCCCACTATGTCTATTGCATTCAAGTTCCTAATCCCACAGAGAGCACGTGACCTACCCTATCTCCTCTGCCCACAGCAACTTGAAGACTCGTCAACTTCTCGACAGCGACTATCACATTATGGGCTCAGCTGAGGGCTGATGGAAATAATAAAATAGAAAGCTACCTATACATTATTGAATAAGAGTGTCATGCGCAAACATTGGCACCCCGAAACGTCCCTACATATGCCCGTCACGCTCTCATAATTAACCATAGCCATCTTACGAACCACGACACAGTTACATCCTAAGACCGGAAGAGCGCAATGGAGTCGACAAATCCGTCCAGGTTATCCGAGTACACGGCCACGTCCACCCCGTCGACGGTGATCATGTTGGTCGTGCCAACAGTGTTGAGGTTGTACACTGACACGGCGCTGCTCTCGACGCTGAAGATGCGAGCCTGGCAGGCCTCGCCGTTGCCCTGGTTCGAGCAGGTGACGTTGTTGTTGCTGAAGAAGCTGTACAGCCCCACGCCGTACACGAGGATGTCGCTGCTGCCGACCACGCGCAGACCCCATCCACTCGACCCAGGGGCCATGACGGGGTCGTGGAAGGCCGCGTCGGCGGGGAAGGGGATGAGAGCGTCCGGGTTCGGCTGGTAATATGCCGTTTCCGTCTGCAGCTGCCCCATGAAGATGCTCTGAGTGGTGTGGAACTGGTACTCGTACAGGACGTGGTGTTCTACCGCAGTGCCGTAGAGCCAGATGTCGCCCGCTGCGCTCTCGACGAGCAGACCACGGCCGGCATAGACGGTGATCTGAGTCAGGGCAGGATCTTCGACGTCGTGGTCGGCTACCCATAACCAGGAATTCTCGATGTAGAGCCCAGAAGCGGAGGCTGTGATGTGCATGCTCATAAAGGCCGCGATACAGTTGGCGTTTAGGTTGGTGGCGCTAACCACCACGGTCGGCGTCTTGGGGCACTGGCTAACTTGGAGGTTGGAACCGGCAAAGCCGCCGATGCGAGTGTGCACATCCCAGATGCCCGACGGGGTGGGGGAGGCCAGGTTCCACTCGATGAGGATGGCGCCGCCCTGCGCGCCACGGGTGCTGACGATCATGTCGGACCACTCTACCTGGCCCGACTGGCCCGGCAGACCGACCTGGACGACCGGCTTCGGCGTGGCTAGGTTCGCGAAGTAGGCACCGGACGAGAGGATGACCGGGTACGTCTCGCCGACAATCTTGGAGCCTGCGGGGATGAAGATCGTCCCGGTCACGACATAGACGCCAAAGTCGAAGAAGACGATCTTGCCAGCGGCGGCTGCAGAAGCCAGAGCTGCGTTAATAGCAGCCGTATCGTCCGTCACGCCGTCTCCGGCAGCTCCAGCCCCGCGGATGCTGACGAACTGCGTCACTGGCACATCCTCGTACTGCGGCTTCGAGCGATGATAGAAGTCTGCGCCGGAGACGAGACCAGCGGGACGGGCATTGGCATTGATAAATCCCTGGATGGGTGTTGGACCTGCCGGAGTGTAACTATTACCGCGTCCCCAAGCGGAAATGACCGTCGCGCCCGCGGATCCAGCGAGGACTGTAATTTGACCGGCGCCTTGGATAGCGACGCCCACGTTGTCGATGCGAACGTTCTCGAGGATGATGTTGTTGGAAGCAGGCGGGCCAGTCGCGGCCGTGTTGCCGAAACGGATACCGACGGGGGTGTCGTTGATGTCGCTGTCGATCAAAACCACGCCGCCGACGCTGAGCTGATCGACATTGACGCCCGAGATGTCCAGCCCAACCCCGCAGTTGTTGATGCTCACGCCCTGGTACGTCCAGCCCCAATCCCAGAGTTGCATGATGGCGGTGGCCGAGTTGAAGAAGGTCAGGTTGCGCATGGTGAACTGCTGGTTGCCGACGTTCAGGCCCTGGGCTCCTCCGTAAAAGACCAGATCCGTGACGAAGCCGCCCGAGCCCTCCTCGATGAAGAGACCCTGGTGCTGGTTGCCGGTAGCCGTGGACATTTGGAAGACAATGTTCTGCAGCGACGACGCCTGTCCGGTCGGCCAATGGATGCCGGCCACGAGCAAGGTGGCCGGGGCCGCTGTCATGTCGATGACGAAGTTCCGGATCTGGCGCCAAAACACATTGGTCGATCCCCAACCAAGAGAGCCGCTGGGTTGGTACTGTCCGCACGTCAATGCAGGTCCTTGAATAAGGGTCCTGGGGAGGGAGGGGCTTGTCTTACTTGGTCACCATCGATAACCCAGCGAGCATTGAAGCTGGCGCTAGCCTTGATAACGGGCAAGCAGCCCGGGTTGCCGATGAGCTGTGTGTAGTAGTAATCGATAATGGGCGACGTAACAAGGTACGTGCCCGGAGGGAAGTACACGATGGCCGGCGTGGTGGTCGTCGAGCCGCAGGTACCCGGCGCGCACCGTCCTCCGTCGCTTATGGCGAGGTTGATGGCAGCAGTATCGTCCGCGATGCCATCACCCTTGGCCCCGTAGTCGAGGACGTTGCGGAAGACCTTGTACCCGGCAGCGGCATAGGGCGCCAGCCCCTGGTGCTGGATGTTGGCGAGCCAATAGTCGGTACATGCTGGAGCGCTCGGGCTTACACCCGAAGAGCTGGCGGTGCTAGTGGTAGCGGTCGTCGAGGAGGAGTACGCCGAGGTGTTCCAGCCCGAGGTGTAGGTCGGCGATACCAACGAGCCGGACAAGGTGCCAGTGGTGCCGTATGTCGGTAGGACGCCGCTGCCACCACTTCCACCGCTGCCACCGCTTCCACCACTGCCACCATTGCCGCCACCATTTCCACCGCTACCGCCGCCAATGATACTCCCGCCGCCGCTTAGCAGGCTTGACCATACGCTCGAATCGACCCCGCTAACTGTCGAACATGGCGGAGGCGGAGTGGTATAGCAGGTTGTGATGGTGCTGCTGATGGTGTGGGTTACCACATCTGCGCCGCCAGATGAGACTAATACAGCGAGGAGCGTAGAAGCGGACAAAAATGAGGGACTACGCATCGTGATGCTGGTACTGGGAGTAGCAGCGATGCTTCAGAGTCTGAACGAGTGACTGAAAGGAAAAGAAACAGGACTCCTTCTTGCCCCTTGAGTTCGTGGCAACCACCTGCGAATCCTGCCCTTGGCCACCACGGATAGGGATCTCAGCATTCTTTATTGCCTGGCACGGCAACACACCACCAAGACGCGCCCCTCGACCATATCTCTGGCATCACGTATAAGTGGGATCACATATTTTAGCATGCATCTCCCTTTCCTCCCCTGCGCGTGCTCCAGATCCCAGGCTGACTCCCCAGACCTCCACAATGTGACAATCGGTCCAATGTAACAGTGATCACTGTATTTGGTAGCCATTGACAGTGAACCGGGTCAGCAACGGAGAGGCACAGCCCAACGGTTTCTGCACACCCTCGGTGCTTCTCCAGCGCCAGCCTGTCCGGTACCGGTATTGCGTAGCAATGTTCGTATGAACATGCAGGCTAAACTTGAAGACGACGCCCGTGAGATTAAACTCGCACTGCGGATTTTTTTTGCTGACGGGGGCACGGGCTTCCCCTTGTCGTTGACCGTGCTAGTGGGAAATGAGGCGCTCGCATCCCTGGCTTGTCCGGTTGCCGCGGATGTCAGACTGAAACTCGGGAGTGAATTGCTTGGAATCCTCATTTCTCGTGTCTCGAACATCGGCTTCGCCCCCAATACCGACATTCCTTTTTTGCCCTTCTCTTTTTCTTCCGTCCGGTTGTCTTCTTGATATGCATTCTCACATTATCGGAGATCGGGGAATGCCCTTTCGAGGCAATTCTAGATCAGTATCCAATATATATATATATATATGTCATACAATCCCTGGAGCCATGACATGACTTCTTGCCTTACTCGACAACCTAAGCTGTGTACGGGTGAGTAGGTCGGTAGCTCTGTGGGAGCTCATGTCTTTAGCTGAACCAAATGTGTTTGGTGGAACGGACAATGCTCCGGTACCTGCAACCGATCCGGACGCTACCCCGGAACCCCGCTCGAGACCACCGAGGAGGCGAAGGGACACGACGTGATCATTCGTAGTTGCTCACTTTCTACGAAAAGGAGGGCAGATATAGACCGCCAGTGCGTTTTCTGTGCAGACAAGACCTTCTTGCTCATAAACAGTCGGAACCATGTCTGAGAACAACATCAGAAACGTCCTCATCACAGGGGCTGCGGGCTTCATCGGCCAGCAACTCGCCGCCCGGCTCCTGAACGACGCTTCGGGCCAGTACCGAGTCATCCTCAGCGACATAGTTGTACCGCCCATTCCACCACACGCCGGGTCACCGGAGCGTGTCCTCAGTCTGCGGGCCGATCTCCGCGACCCAGGATCTCTAGGCGACCTCATCGCAGCCAGCCAACCCCTGGCCGCCATCTTCGTCTTCCACGGCATCATGTCATCCGGCTCCGAGGCCGACCCGGACCTCAGCTTCGCCGTGAATCTGGACAGTACGCGGGCGCTGCTGATGGCCCTAGCGGCCTCCAGCCCCGGCGTGCGCGTCGTCTACGCCTCCAGCCAGGCCGTGTACGGACCTCCGCTGCCGCCGGTCGTGACGGACTCGACCGCGCCCACGCCGGCGTCGGTCTACGGGACTCACAAGCTCATGAGCGAGCTGCTGATCAACGACCTGCACCGCCGCGGCCTCCTCGACGCGTTCTCCTTGCGCTTCCCGTCCATATCCGTCCGGGCGGGGAAACCGACCCAGGCTGCCTCCTCGTTTCTGTCTGGTATCTTCCGGGAGCCCCTGAACGGGCAGCCGTGCGTCATCCCGCTGAAAGATAGGGGCTATCGAGCCGTCTTGTGCAGTCCCTCGATCCTGATGGAGAACCTCGTCAAGGTAATGCACCTTCCGAGCGACTCGCTCCCGCCCCATATCAGAGGTATGAACGTCCCCGGCATATCGGCAACGATACAAGAGATGATAGATGCCCTCGAAGTCTTCGGAGGCAAGGAGGCAGTAGCTCTGCTTAGGGAGGAGCCTGACCCCGTGACGGAAAGGATCTTGCGAAGCTGGGCTCTGGATGTAGACTGTTCGACTTCTTTGAGGCTTGGGCTGGTCCGAGACGAGAGTGTGAAGAGTCTTGTCAGCGAATACTGGGAGAAACTCCAGAAGCAGCGGGCCAAGGACAACTGAGATGATCCTCTGCTGGTACGGACAGGACCTGATGACGACTGCAGCACCATGCAGTAACTTGCGGAGGTAAATCACTGCGGAGCAAAATACGCACACGGCAAGGTCTCTCCGAGCTTCAAGCCTGCGAATGGGACATCTTTACACCCATGATGGGACCGCTAAGAAATAGATGAAAAGAAGCGATGTGCCAATTTTGTGTTCATCGTAAGCACCGGCTCGTCTCCGTGTTATAATGGTTCCAAAGTTGGCATTAGCTAACGCCGCCACTCGCCTATTCTACTCGATATGCAGCATGAGGAATCAAGAGACTAGCGGGACACGGCTGGTGATGTTGATAGTCCGGGCCTTCCCAGCCGTGTCGCACATAAAATGTCCCCACAGCGATCAGTGGACCACTTGATGCCTGCTCCCAAGCAAGCAAACAGGTGTCCGTCCGCCTTGCCCTCGGTGCTGCAAGAATGGTGAACAAGATTCCGCGAGGCGTATGCACCCGAGTTGCTGCTATTGACCGGTCCTTGGCACGGCCCGGTTCAGCCGATTTATGATCTCTGCCTCCGGCTCTTTCTGTCAGTCTGCTACCGGAGAGCTGCTACAGTGACGGCGAAATGCAACGACCCTACTGAAACGACCAGCTGCATCCCAAGACCATGATATTCTGTTCGGGCGCGGGACAGACCGCTTGATGACCTCTCGAGTTCGAACGTCAAGCCGGTTAATGTTATCTTGGAGTCTTGGTTGTGGGCCTACCAAGTGTTGGATTATCGAGCCGCCTAGGCGCATGTGTCTTGAAACGGCAAGGATATCCGCTTGGTGTATTCCAGGGACATGCTCACTAAAGGTCTTTCCGTCGACGTGGCCTCCAGAAGGGACAGGATGCCTCTACGCCAGAGCCCAGTTGCGATGGCCCAACCCGTCTACTTGCACACTGTTGTTCCTAGTACGCATGCAAGGCTCTCAGGTTTTCTCGTATGTAAATCACCAGCCTTGACTTGACGTATAGCCAAAGCCTCCTCGACGATGATATCTCTTCTATACCTGGCTATCTCGCTGCCATATTTGTTGATATCGGCTCGAGCAGCGTTCTCCGGTTCCATGGACGACGGAGACATACGCCATATGCCACCCGTCGAGCAATGCGGCTGGCCCTCCAAGGCGGCCTTGAAACACCACGACCACCACGCGTGCTCGTTAGCAATGGACGACAAAGTCGGCTCGGACCCTCCGAGCTGGGCGCCGTGGACACACCGTCCGTACTGCGCCGACACGCAGTACTGCGTCTTCACCAACTCTATGTTCCGGGGGAACTACGGCGTCAGCATCATCACCACGTCGGAGATAGCCGCCGGTTCGCCCGACCTGCTCGCCAAACTTGCCGGAGCCGGGGCCAGGCCGTCTACCGAGTTGCTGCAGCCGTACGCGATGCGGGACGTGCCGGGCAAAGGCAAAGGGCTGTTCGCCACCCGTTTTATCGCGCGGGGAGAGGTCTTCATGGAGGACTACCCGAGTGTGCTAGCGGACGTCGAGTTCCCGGGCAAGGTGAGGAGGGACCAAGGGCAGCTGCTCCTGCAGCGCGCCATCGGGCAGCTGGCGCAGGCCGAGGAGGTCCTGGCCCTGGCGCGCAGCAGCACGGCCGGGGCGCCGGTGCAGGAGGACGTCATGAGGACCAACACGTTTGGCATCACGGTGGGCGAGCGGTCTCGCATGGCCTTGTTCCCTAAGATATCGGTGAGTGGCATAGACGCGAGAAGATCCAAGAGCACTATCGCTGACTGAGATGCGAAGAGAATTAATCATGCTTGCAATCCCAAGTGAGTCGAGTTCATTTGACAATGTCGGCCTGAAAAGGCAAAGCTAACCCAGTGTCAGCGCTTTCACCCGATTCGCAGAGTCCACGCTCGTCAACAGAGTGATGGCGTTCCGAGATATTGAGCCGGGTGAAGAGATCACAATCAGCTGTATGTCATCCAGGCTTCACTCGCCCATCTGACCACACCAGACAAGATAGGCACCATGCTGACCGCCATGTCCCGCTGTATGCAGACCTAGAGGTTGGCCTGCCCCTCGAAGAGCGTCAACGAGCCCTCAAGAATCGATGGGGGTTCCAGTGCACTTGCGAACTCTGCTCAGCTCCCACCACGGAGATCGAGGCGTCGGACAGACGCAGGATGAGGATCAGGATACTGCGGCAGCAAGTGCTCGAGCGTGTCCAGCAGAGAGATTTCCATAGCGCTATCGGCTTGAACGAGGAGCTTGTTGGACTGATCGTCAAGGAGAACATGGCTCCTCATCTCGGGGAGCATTACGAGGTCTTAGCCAGGCTGTACTTGGCGGCTACGGACTTGAAGAGTGCCAAGAAGTATGCCGTGCTGGCGTTAGAGGAATTGGAAGCCAACGGCGGTATGGACGTCTATGATTCGATTGAAGAACTGAGGCGGCTTCTTGAGTGGCACTGAACGGGCGAGATGTGCGGCACGAGGGAGGCTTCTCGAAAGCAAGAATGAGATATCGAGTGCTGAAAAGCCTGTTACTGTACAAATTGAGAGAAGCACGGTCAAGACTCCTCGGACGGCACCAGGCCGGCGGCTTCGTTCTCCTTTTTGCTCCTGTGAGCCCATGCTGGAGGTTCGTCGATGCCTTCCTCCTCTTCCTTGTCTCCTTGTTCCTTTGTCTTGTGGACCGTCGTGGGTTTGTGTTCGGCGGGCGAGTAGACGGTGTAGAGGATCAGCGGAGTGGGCCCCGTGTTCAAGAACTGGTGCTTGGTGCCTGCAGGAACGATGACCATATCGCCTGCCTTGACCTTCTGTTCCTTGCCCGCGACCTGCGCGAGACCCGTGCCGGACGTGAATGTGAGAATCTGGTCTACCGTATGTATCTGCAGCGTTGCGCGTCAGAACCTGATTGTCTCCTAGCATGCTGACCATGTATAGCGTCAGATCGTGAAGAAGGGGACAGACTGACCTCTTCGCCAATGTCACCACCCACCGGAATGGTCATGAGCACGAGCTGGGAGTAGAGCCCGGTCCAGAGCACTCGACGGAACTCTGACGACGTGGACGGGAGAGCCGTGGTCATGTCGGGAAAGTACTGCATCTCATGCTTGGGGGGATCGCTGCTGGGGGTGGGGAAAGGCGCCATCTTCTCGCTTGTTGCGTAGGTTCGCGTAGAGACCGAGTTGCTGATAGCAGGCTGAAGCAGCCGATGACGGTTACTGGGTGAAGAGCTGTTGAAAGCAGTAGTTCGACGAAGACAGGCACGGGAGGCTCTCTGTATAGGCAGCTTGCAGGAAAACATGTGTGAGAAGTGACGAGGGAGAAGGTGAGTCCAACACAAGCTCTCTCTTTTATTGTTGGGCAGTACCTAGTTATTTGAAATCAATGCAAAATCACGATGGCGTCGTCCAAGAGATCTCCGCGGGCGAATTCTTCGGTTTGCGGACTAGACGTTGTCGTCGATGACAATTGCTTTGCTCCGGATGGGAGTTACTCAGCGCAGCCAAGCTAGGTACCGACCTCCCGTCTCCCAACCACAGTAAGGTACCTAGGCGACGTCATCGAGCCTCGTCCCCAGTTTTCTCCACGTTTTACGGATCAATGGCGTCAGGACCTCTCAGGGGTGGTGCCTGCCCTTGCATGGGGGCAGCTTGTCTGCTTATCTTAGCGTACCTACCTGAGTTTAAGCCCCGATAAGGAAGTACGTACCGTGAGTAAGGTATTCCGAGCGGATTCCGAGGTGGGCTGTTCATTCGAAGCATTTCAGAAAGGATGGAAAGCGGACGGCAGATCGGGTCGGCAAATTCTCTGTAGATTATTTTCTTTCTTTAATCGAGCTATACGGACACGTAGGCCCCTCACGGCTCGATGTCTAACTCGTCATAATGCCTGTAGATGCCCAACGAATATTTCTGTCTCCGGCTGCTGGCGAGGTACTCCTTGATTTTCGGACGCTCCTTCACTGCCTCGTACAGCTTGAAGACACGGGAGTAATCGCCCGACTTCTCGTATTTCGCCATGGCCTTTGTAAACATGAACTTGACGCCGTCGAGGCACTGTTAAAAGCCAGAGGTTAGACCACGGACGCTTTACGGCGTGTGGGAACGGATGGAAAGAGGAACAAGGGACATTACGTGGAAAAGTACGAGATCCGCGTATGTGAGCTGGCCAGCATACAGCCAGGGACCGTCACCGCTGGCCTTGGAACTCAGAACCCGCTCAAAGTAGCCGAGGAACTTGGGCAGCCGCGTCTTGACATAGTCCTCGGACTTGCGCTTGCTCTCGGGTATCTGGTCCTCGTAGTACAGTCCCGTCGCGATCGGGTGGTGGCAGTCGTGCGGCTCGTTGCTGAGGCCGTCGAGCGCAGTGAGAGCCAGCTCGTTGACCCGGTAGAGGTGGTCCTCGCTGTCATCGCTGGAGGGCACGAGACCCAGCCGCGGGCCTAGGTACAGCAGGATATTGGGCGTCTGGTTGATCACGAGGTCGCCGTGCTTGAGAATCGGCGGCGCGCAGAGGGGCGGGTTGACGTCGTCGTCGGGGGCCTTGCCTTCGACGTATGCGAGAACCTGCTTGACGCCGTCCTTGATGTGCGCCGTGTCCGTGTACTCGGCTCCGGCCTCTTCTAGAGCAAGGCGGATGTGCTCACCGCGGCCCGGGATGCCCGGCCAGTATATGAGCTGATATGGCACGTCCTTGGAGGACTTCTGCCGCTTAGTGGCGGGGCTTTCGGATGCCATTGCGCGAGACAGCCAGTGACTTCGTCTATGGTAGAAATCGAGCTGTTGGACTGAGTAGAATTGACTGTAGACGGCTGCGCTGGGGCGGAGGAGACTGCAGGAAACAAATCTGTTCATGTGGCAGGGGGAAGAGTCGAGACTTAGGAAGATCAAGGCTTCTGTGACGCGGAGTGGGCGGAAGGAAAGACGGGAGGACGGCAAGAAGGAGGGGTAATTAAGTCATAATCATAAGGTATGCAGCAACTCGTTCAAAAGGGCGCAACACGAAGGAACGGCGAGGTGGAGACAGATTCACAAATGGCATGGATTGAATGCGTATTCCAAAATCGCATATGCGTATCGTGATACTTGGGCTAGGAATGCGATAGGCGCCCGCGGGTTCCGCTGTTAAGAGGGCTAGTTAGGCAAGGAAGAACTTCAACGACAGGAAAGGAAATTCGTAAGATAAATAGTAGAGAGGTACAAATAAACTTTGTCCTACAATGTTGTTCGATCGGCCGAAGATAATGCATAGTCTGGTGACGTGATATGGTTTAGAAGGGAAACAAATATTCCTTGGATATTCCGCAGCGCCTAGCTTGCCAAACGACCACAATTGGAAGACGAAAGCCGAATAAATGGGAACGACAAACATATGTACACTCAAGCCACCGCATCTTCGATGATCCTGTAGCACTCGGCTGGATCCTCGAAAACATGCCAGACGTGGCGAGGAATTCCCTCAAATGCCTTCTCGAACCTCGCGGGCTCGTTCTTGGCCTCGATGCCGACCGCGGCGATGTCAGTGACCTTGCGGATCAGTATGACCCGAACCCAGCCAGGGAAGGCCCTCCACACGTCGCCGTATGCCTCTGGGTCGCTCTGAGTCGAGTCTCCGATGCAGATGATCTTCTTCTTGGGGAGCCAGCCGTGAATCTTCTGCATCCTGTCCACCTTGTAGTCCTCTGTGCCGAGCGTGAGGTTCGACAAGAGACCTGGAATCGTCATCCAGCTCGCATCACGGAGGATCAGCTGGCCGGTGGGATAGTACTGGCTGCGGAAGTTGTGGAGGAACGGGTAGAGGTTGTAGGGGGACGCCGAGAGGTAGAAAAATGGTGAGTGAGCACCGAGCAGCTTGTGAACGTGAGTGTACAGTTCCGGCATGCCCGCGACGGGCGTCGGAGTCGAGATGAACGTCGAACGCAAGATGCCGATCGGGTCGCTGGTCATTGTGACTTTGATTGTATCGTCTACGTCTGTAAGAGGAGAGCGGTCGGTCAGAACAGCCAGCCCAAATCCTGCCCCGAAGGAATTCCAAGGGCAAGAGTGGTGGGGAGGGGCGAAGTGCTTACCAGATATGACAGTCCAGCCCTCAGGCTCCGTGAACAGCGTCTTCATCTGCAAAAGCCCTTGGGCGCCGGCTGGCACTTCGGCCGTGCTAGTAGCGACGTCGCCAGCTTTGAAGCTTGGGAGTCGTTTGACATCGCTGCTGATGCCATTCCTTCCACCGGGACCGAGCTTGAGCCTGGTGCTGGAGTCAAAGAGAGTATTGACTAGCCTGCCGGGCTGGATGTCCATGAGAAACGGCGTGATCCTCCGCGCAATCGTAGCCGTTTCCTCCGCATCCTTGGACAGGCCGGCCATCTCAGCCACTTGCAACACAACGTCTGCCACCTTGCAGGATGGGTCCTGGGCAAGGACGGCCGCTACGAACTCGGCCTCCCACTTGCCTCTCGGACCGCGGTAGGCGACATTATCGAATAGCCATACGGCGTCGCTGTCGGTTACGGGCTGAGGTCTGGGATTGTAGGGTCCAAGATACGACAGGACGTCGCTCAGCTTGGAGGGTATGGGAAGCTTGGCGGGGCCGACGCCAGGCAGCTTGAATGTCGTGCTTGGCGATATGCTGGGCAGCCCTGCCTCAGTCTCGGCGAAGCGTCTCTCCTTGCGTGTCTTCATCTGCAGGTCTGTCGCGGTGGACTTTGCTCGCTTGGAGGTCGACATTGCGGGCGACGGTCGTGGTCGGCGACTAAATAGCAAATGCGTGAATCACAGGCGAGAGAGGATGGTTGCGGGCGCCAGGGCTCTGGTCGACTGAAGAAAAGACGTGCGTGATGCGCGTTCGTGGGGTCAGCTGTACACGTCTCTGGACAACGCGCACTCGACAATGCTGGTGACCAGGCCGGAACGTCTTTGTCTTGTGGTCGAAGGAGGGTGTTGAGGGTTGGCAGAATGATGGAGAGGGGACGATGACGTGAACAAGGTAGGAACACAGCCCCGGACCATCGAATTGGACAGAGACACCGTTGACGCCTCCTCGCTTGCCAGCAAGTCAGAAGCACAGGATCAGGCGCACGCAGTACCGGTATGCGAAAAGCTGGGCAGTGTTGTCAGCAATCAGCATGCCCGCATGCGAGCCCTTCGGGTCCAAGACACCAGTATTTGGGCATGCTGTCACCTGTGATGCGGACCAGGGACGGCGTCAGCTGGGACCAAGCAGACCGGGCAGACGATCAACTGGCCCCACCAGCTGTGACTCTGTTTTAGGACTAGTACTAGCCCAGCGCGTGCTCTCCAGCGGCAAACCAACGAAGCCATCCTGCTGCAAGTGAAGATGGCTTGGCCCTCGCTGGCAAAGAGACGATGACGGCGGTTGCAGCACGGTTGCGGGCCACACCGCAACTTGGTTGATCAGACATGTCGCTCTTTCCAGATTCCTGCGATTGCACAAGCCAAAAAAAGTGATAAGATAAGCGTCTTATCTATGTACCTGCCTCGAAGCTGACGTAAGGTACGGTGCGGACAGCGAGATTGCATCTTATACTTGCGCCGTCTTCAGTTGGTTTCCCTAGGTACCTCTACCTAGTTTTCTCACTCTATCTGCCTATCTTCCCGTTTCGATGATGCCAGTTCGTCCGTTACGCTCGAGCTCGACTCGAAGACCACGCTGAAATCTGTATCTGCCTTCAGGTTGCAGAGCGCGGACAGTGGACCGTGTGCTAGAGACCCAGATTCGGCGTGTCATCTCCTACATTTGTGCGAGCATGAATTCACACTCAGGGTACCTTATTCGAAAGAACTGCAGCGGGTTTCAATAGAGCTCTCAGCCACTATTATCAATGTTACATATCTCCCGCTTTAGGAAGTGTCAGAGCCTACATACAGCTGCTCTACCGTCAAGACTGTGCTACACACTGAGGGGCAGCTCACTGAGGGCCCAGTGTGCACTAGACCCAAACAAGACCACCTGCCGATTGCCGATAGCAGGTCGGTATTCGGTCACTCTACACCTGTACGACAACCTTGTGGTTTTGGATCTTCTTGATGCAAGCTCCCCGATCCCGCAGCGGGTAGAATTACCTCATTCACATCAGCTAAGGCAGGATGGAGCGCGACAGTACCAAGAGAACCAATGGACGTCACGTGGGGATTCTCCGTTATGGCGGCATTGCTCGTCTCATGTCATGCGAGCACGCAATCTGCCGTCCAGATCTCGCAAACATACTCACCTCGGCATATATTGGGTCACCACTGGTGAACAAAAAGGTACAAGTACGGGAACAACCTCGTCAATCTGCGTAACTCTGAACTGTATTGGCACATCAAATTACTCTTCTGTCTTGGAATATTCGTGACACTTGTTCGCTTAGAGAGTAAGGGTCACCATCTTGTACCTTTCTCCTCTTCTTGTTTTGTGAATCAGTCACATCTGCCGGATATCACACAATGGCACCAGGGGCACTCGTCGAGGAGCGATCCTCAGTCTCACCTCACCACACATTTGCCAAGAACGAAGGGGCACCTCGAGACATCTTCCCTGATGGCATCCGGACATCTGGTCAACACCCTCCTCTGTACGATGTGCTAAAGCCGTACTCCGAGTTTCCTAAGGAGATCAGCGGCCCGACAGTGTGGAAGGCAGAGGAGTACATCAACAACCCAGAGCGATGGGTCCACCGCTTCACGGAAGATGAAATCCAAGAGCTCAGCGATACCACCGATCGCTTTCTCGCAAGCGGTACTCCCCTGACTGGCATTTCCAAGGTATTTCGCACACCATCTCATATTTCCCACCCATCTGGAGCCACTGGCTGACATGGTCTCAGGAAAACTTCCGTCTCCCAAAGTTGAGCAAGCTCCTTCAGGCACTGCGATCAGATCTCCTGGATGGTAAAGGCTTCATCCTCTTCAAGGGGTTCCCCGCTGGTGAGTGGAACCCGGAGAAGACCGCGGCCGCCTACATGGGTCTAGGGACCTATATTGGCTACTTTGTGTCGCAAAATGGTCGCGGACATGTTCTCGGCCATGTGAAGGACGTCGGCGACGACCCGACGCAGATCCACAAGACCCGTATCTACAGGACCACAGCACGCCAGTTCTTCCATGCCGACGACTCGGATGTTGTCGGCCTCCTCTGTGTCCACCGTGCTCTCGAGGGCGGGGAAAGCGACATTGTGAGCATACACAACGTTTGGAACACGCTGCAACGCGAGCATCCTGATGTTGCCGAGACTCTCACTAAGCCGATTTGGTATTTCGACCGGAAGGGTGAGGTTTCGGAGGGACAAGAGGAGTGGACTCGCCAGCCCGTATTTTATGTTGAGAACGGCGGCAAGGGACGGGTATACTGCAAATGGGATCCCTACTACGTGCGGTCTCTGACTCGGTTTTCCGACGCCGGACTCATTCCTCCCCTCAGCGAGGAGCAATTGCGAGCGCTCCAGGTCCTAGAGGATACGTGCCAACGACTCTCGCTGCACATGGTCTTGGAAGTAGGAGACATCCAGTTTGTGAGCAACACTCATCTTCTCCATGCGAGGACGGCATACAAGGGTCAGTTTTATCCAGCAGACACCAGTGCATCTCCTGTCTTGTCCGTGTTCCCCCCTTACTGACGCGGACTTCCAGACTACCCTGCGCCTGCACCAAGACGCCATTTGCTACGGTTGTGGCTCGCGACCCCTGAAAGTGAAGGTGGATGGGCCCTTCCGTTTCCCGACAGCGCAGAGAAGAAGCGGGGAGGAATCCAAGTAAACAACAACCCGCCAAGAGCTCCGTTGGATGCCGAATGAGCATCCGGAAGGTCCTGAGGTGACGCATTACTCTTGCACGATTCACACGAACATACTAGGAGATAGGCTCACTACCGAATGTACAACATAGACTGTGCATTGGATCGTACTTATTTTGACCGTGTGCTCGCTCGGTGGTGCTTGATCCTCTTTCGTTTCTCGATTCTAGCTCAAAAGGCTGTGCCGATATGATCCTCAGTGAACTTGATAATGACCCCAGCTTCTCTCTTGTTCGTTTTCAGAAGTTCAACGGCCACCCACATGAATTCGCTGGATTTCATTTGAAACTATGTGGGGTTGCCTCTGGCATACTATAGAGAGCGGTCTTCGAGAACCTAAGGTTATTGTCGGGCGCCAATAGCCAACGACGGGACGCACAAATGCTGGCTCGGTATAGGCCTTGACCTATAGGGTAGGTCAGCAATTGGCCACGATTCACCTCGAGGATCACCTTCCGATTCTTATATTCTATTCCTCGCCTGGATTTCTCAATTGCAGAAATCACCTTACATATCGCTAATGGCTGATCTGACTCCTAAGCCTCTGATAGGTTCACTCAGGGTATGTGGTTCCCCTGATGGAGGGCTTCACATCAAGTGCGCCAGTCTAGAAATCCAATGACTGCTCAATTGTGGTAGCAGGCTTGGGCTTGAGGCTCTCCAGTCACTGTTTATCTCACTGAACAAGCCAGCCTCGAAGCGTTTGATACATAGTGTGGACTCTTGTTATTGTTTTCCCTACCAATCGAAAGAAGGCTGGCCGTCACCCGGGTGTTCGATACGATATACGCGAAGAAATACAGGCTAATGTCCAATGCTTGGTTTAAACGAGTGTCAGACGGCTTGATGTCTCCAACCAATGGACGGAGCGTGGTTCAGCCCCGAACTATTCTGCCGGTATTGATGGGTGAGATGTGTTGCTCAAAGGGGACTGTCTTTGCGAAGCCGAGTGAGAATGTACGCAACTGTGTTTCTCAACCCTCGCCGCTCTCTGTGAATTCCAGATTCTACAAATAGTACCTGCAGTAAGGAGATGAGATGGCCCTTGACCGACAACCCTTGACATGTCTGTTATGTTGCCCTCATAACATCATAATAGCAGCGGTGCTGCTGTTCCTGTCTTGGATATGCTCTTCGCCAAGGTCAGAGGAGGGTTGTTAGCTCTCACTCTGGTTGCTGTTGGTAATACAGCGCAATTTTGTGACAGAGAGACACTGAAGGCGGCTACACACCGCTACCTCATCGCGCAGAGTACGGGAAACGTTGGCTGGCTTCAGAGCGCACTCACCGCAAATGCTACGTACTGGGAGAACCTAAGCTTAACGGACATAGCCAACAGTACGCTGAACAAACCGGTGCGCATCGACCATAGCAGGACGTCGTTTGACTTGACTCAATGCGCCACCTACACAGAGCTGATTGCCACGGATCCGTCTCGCCCTTTTCAGATCGGCATGCAATTGCGGTTTGACCCCTATAGTGGCAAGATCACCAAGCTTGATGGAATCTTCACCACGACGGGGGATTTACTGTTCAATGCCAGCCATACAATGCATTACACCCTGCTCGAAGATTGGACTCCTATCCGAGCCGAAGATAGGGACTCGCGAGAGACCCTCAAGGCGGCTGCAGACGCCTATTATGACGTCTTTGTCAACAAGACGGTCTCGGTGCCTTGGGGGATGCCGTGTACACGTCTGGAGGGCGGGTACCTCGACGCCAACGGCAGCTGCAACACAGATATTCCCGATGTGACTATTCGCACGGTTGACCGCCGCTATGTTATTGATGAAACGTTGGGCGTCGTCGACGTCATTAGCAACTTCGGCATCCTAGGTCCAGACAGCCACGAGTTCCGCATTGTCAACGGTACGATCCGCCACATCCATTCGGCCACTCTATGCAGGCCAACTTACAACTGCGGGCTGGATATGCCTGCCATACTCTCTGAGGATATTGGGTTCTAGTACTGCTAAGATCTTTATCTGAGTGCATTAAATCAGATAGGCGGGCTAACAGGGCAATGAAGGTCGCCATTTTTGGAATGATCGAGCTTCGCTCCACTTACCTGACGATCCCTCAGACGGAGGATGGGCTCAGGGAGAACGGACGGGGCAGAATAAGGAGGGCATAGATTTAGTACGTCGTATTAGTCTGCGCTGCTTTTGGAACCTTTCAACTTCTGGAACACAACGGATGTATCGTTTGTATTAGGGCTAAGACTTCTTTAGAATGCTATGATGCAAACCCACCAATGGGTGCTAGTGATCGCGTGTGACTTCTAGATGATCTATACAACGCTTCACTTTCCGCAGGAACGGTTCCTCCAATGTGCCCCGGTCGACCCTGCTGCTCGACTCTACACAACCATAACTCCAATTGGGATGCAATGCCCGAGTTCCTCGACAATCAGAAGTCCCAGAGGGTACCAAAGGCGTTCAGAAGTCCCAGAGGGTACCAAAGGCGTGCATTCCGGCTACACAACACGGTCAGGCGCTTGTACAGAAAAGGGAGGTCAAAGGACGTATATATTTACCTGATCTGCAACCTTGCATCATCTCATCATTTCCCTGCATGTTGGAGGTGATGAAAATAACTTCGGCTCTGAAGCTTGTCCATGTGTCCTTGAGCAGTTGCATGGTGTCAGGCCGCCCTCCCCGTTTCTTCGTATCCCAGAGGATCATCCTCTCAGGCGGGATGTGATTGTAGATCAGGCCTGCTATCGTCGGTCCGAAGGTCTTCTCCTGATCAGAGCCTATCCAGATGAGGAACCTATTTATTTAAAAGTCATAAGGCAGTGTCCAGCCGGAGGTGTCTGATGGGAGACGTACCAATTGGGACTCTGGATGCATGTGGACAGGGCTGCACCGATACCAGTTCCGGTACAAACGCGGATTCCCCGCTTGAACATCGCAGATGCATGACCAACTCCAGCTACAGTTCTGTCAGACATTGCCCAGTGGGGACAGAGAGAAGCCAGACGTACCGAACTTGAGCTCCCTTGTCCATACAGTCTTGGGAGGGTCCATCACAAGACCCTTGGTGAAGTCGCCTTGGACACCACATATCATATAGTGGTAGCGGGATTTGCGACCCTCACTAATGATTCCAAAAGCATGGTACTCCATAACAGAGGTCCGACTGATTCTTCCGAGAAGGCCCTGCTGCATCCCGCGGTCAAAGCGGAGAATTGCTACTCGAGCAGACGGCTGACCGGGAGTATGTTAGCAATTGTCCCATCGTCCATTCACTGTTGATGGAAAAAGGTGTGGCCTACAATCTCGACTTGCACAGGAACTTCTCGAAGGGTGAACCAAGGGATCAAAACACTATGATCGCATGTGAGTATCAAGCATGGAGGGCTTTTCGAGGAGAACCTTACAATATCGTCATGAAAACGGCGAACCACAATTCCTGGGCGCTGAGGAGCGTGTTGGCATTCGTTCTCCATTCGCCAAGCTTGATATCGTAGCTATTTCCTAGGATCACAAAAACCCAAGTTGTCTATTCGAGTGTAAGTGAACATCCTTAGATACACGGCCACGAGATTACATACCGCCAGGCCAAGCCATCCAATAAAGCGATGATGCCGCTCGAACACGTTGTGATGAGTGCTACAGAATATGTCAGTCCGCCACGGTAAACAAAAAGGGACTGAGCAGTGCTTAGAAGTGGGAAACTGACTTGCGAACCCAAGGGAAAGCGCTCAACACGGAAATGATCACGAATGCATTCGTGATAATCCCGGTAGCCAGCACAGCGTCGTGTTGCATCGCGCGATGCTTGATGATGTCGACAATCTTGAACACCAACCAGCTGAGTGGTCTGTCAGTACGGCTTGTCTTGTGTGTGTCTTGGCAGGGGTTGACCTACCCAGCTCCTGATAGAGCACAGCCTGAGTGAATTCCTCCAACGTGCTGCAAGACCGAGGTTGCCGCAAGCTTGATACTGAGTGGTGCCCACTAAGTTGAGGACTCATTAGCTAACATCAGAAAGGAGAGAATAGAGTTGAACTAACGCTTCGCAAGCCATAGATAGCGATAATGTACAAGCACCGAAGGAACAATTCGTTTCGCATCAGAACAGCCATGAGGAGGTTGCCAAGCACCAAAGCTCCCAGATGGTTCTCAGCATAAGGGAACCGACCCAGTGCTGCCATAATGATACCGGCGAGGTTCAACAAGGTGACAAAAGTGAAAAACTTTTTGTAAGTGTTGAACCATAAGTTGAAAAGCACCCATCGACTGATCTTTGGCTTTGGTCGGTCCGGTTTCTTAGTCAACGTCGATGGCTTGCCAGGTTTGGACAGCGTAGCATCGGCTGCCTGACCGCCCGGCCATGCTAGTGACAGAACTGGCACACTCGAGAAAGGAGTTATGCCTTCGTGGATTGGTGAAAGAGCCCCCGGTGAGAGGCATGTGGACGACAGATTGGACAGAGACGTTTCCACGTGTATTGTCGGTTTCTTTTCTGCCAGGACGGTAGGTGGCAATGACGGCAGGTTTCGTAGGCTGTCGTAGAGACCTTTCTCTGCGTCGTCGAGGTCTCTGTTATTGTGACCCTGCATCTCCTCGCCGCGAGATTCGATCGAAGCCATATCGAGTGTTGAAGACGTAAGACGCCAGGACGAAGTATAGGAGTAGAACCGGTTGTGACTAAAAAGTTGCAAATCACAAGCTCATCGCGACATTGAACTATGAAGAGAAGTCCAGAACAGTCGTATGAGTCTTCCTATGTGACCGGATATAAGGAGCGAATGGGGAAAGAGGTGAGTGGGACTGGAACCTGGTGATTGTCACGGAGGGTGAAGCGTGGTTGAAGAGCACTTGCTCAAATCCCACGCAAGGGACCGCTCACAGAGTCCCAAGTTCGGCTCAGTGATCCGAAGGAGGACGTGAATGGTTGTTGCAGCGGGAGCCAAGGTGGGCAAGCTGGTAGGTCAGAACCGGGCATTAATAGTCCAGACACCACGGTAAATCTACGTCTAAACGTCGATCTCATAGCCCAGATGGACCTCAAAATACCGGGACCGCCAAGAAGGAGCAGACCACGCCCTCGAATAGACTACATAATATGAAGAACATGGCAGACAACATATGCCGTGTTAGTCTGGGCACGACTTTCACTGTCAGGCGGATGAAGTGACAGCATCAAGGCAATTGCCGCCCGTACTGGCCGTATTACCGAGGCCGTAGTCCTAATTAGGTACCTTACGATGTCAGAACGATAAGTTAAAGCGAGATTGTAAGTTTTTCATGCCGCTGTCCACAGCCTGCGGTACTTGGAGGCATATGTGCAACGACGTCAGGGTGCTGCTCGTCCGTTGTTCTGGCAAATGTCCATTATCCATATTAACCCCGGAATCTAAGCCGCCTTCTGCACCTGTCCCCCATGTCACGTGTAAAGGCCGCTGGCTAGATTTTTTACCGGTCCTACTCGTGCCTAAGCAGAGGCGACATGGGACGATCATCCGGGCGAGAGGAGGGAAGGACCCGCCCTCTTGACCCCATTGTGGAACAAAACCACAGCCCTGGAGGGTTATCCCGTGTTTAAACGATCCAATGGGCCCCCACGCTACAGATCTCGATCCTAAAAAGGTCAATCATGCAGTCGGCCCGGAAATGTGCATTGCTCGTTTTACGCCATGTCACTATGAGGACGCATTTTGACTCTCCGGGAGTCCAAAAGCTGCACTTGGCGTCGACTAAAGGATGGTCGGACCGGATCATGATGATACGATAGAAGAAGCTTGGACTACCCCAGAGAACCCCAGATTAGCGTCATTGGACACATACATATAACTGGGGGCGGCCCGAAACGTCACTGTCCATGTCTCAGGGCAGGGCAGGAAGGAAGTCAGTCCTTTTGCTTGTTCCAATCTCTGCCACAATGTTGAGCCCCAAATCACGAGAGGGCGGCAGAAACTAACTCATAATCAAAGGTCAACTTGAAGGATGTAAAAGCAAAAGAGTCCAAATATGTCTATTATGGTAGTTGGAATCAAATAAGAAGATGCAGCTCCTTGCTGTGTCGCGATAGACTGACCAGTGGAGGCAAGCATGTGTGTGAGAGAGGAGCCTAAGAGTCGCCGCCAAGTAGGTAGCATCCAAATAAGTCTAAAAACTATGCGAGGAAGCTTCAATTTTTCATGGTTTCTATCAGTGGTGCCGCTGCACTTCAGGAGTTAGGGACCTTTGCGACAGTGAATGCAGATCCGTGTCAGCCTGTCAAGCGCTCAGCCAGGACCTGCACTCGCATGGACACATCGAGTCCCTTAGAATTCAGAATGTACTGCAGAGGCCACAAGTGAATTTCCGAAAGTGTGGGAGGTGGCGATTACGATACCGCGTTGCTCTGGAGAAATGGGGTATGTTGACTAACAGCGAACCTGGCAGTGCCAGATGAAGCGTTATCTTGATACACAGAGCTGACCAGGTCGAAAGACCCGGAGCTACAAGTTGCAATCCTCCTTGAAGAGCACTCTGATTGGGCTGAGAGGCGCATTTGCGGGACCGCTGCTCCTCATAAGGCTAGGGGCCGGAAGCCTAGGACTCATGTATCGGCGATCAGCAATAACATTGCTATGAAGGGTGGCGTCTGGAGCCCTCTCCCTTACACAGCAGCGGGTACTTTCTGACGACGAGATTGCGTATGATCGGTAGATGCATTGTACATAATAAACACATGCTGGAAAATACGCGAGTTTTGATCGGGGCAATCAGGAACTTCAATCAGGCTATAATGCCCTCGGCGGACTCCGGCCATTTCCCAACTCTTCCTATGCGCCCTCGTTGCGTACAAAGAAAATCACAAGCACAAGTTCAGGTTTGTAAAATCGATGTCTCGTCGTAATTGATCATCGTAGAAGATAATACACGAAGTGAGAACTGCTGAGTGACATCGTTGTATCATATTCACAACAACAGCAACAACCCGTCCTCCACTCCCACCAAATCTACCATAACTTTGTCTGCTTCCAAGCATCTCTGGTTCGGATGCTATCCCGACTCCTTTGTCATGAAGTAGCTATTATAATGATTCTGGCATGATGCGGTTGGCAAAAAGCCGGCAGAGGCCGAGATTCTGATACAGTCGTCGATCACCTCCTTCGCTTGTCCAAATTATCCAGCACCTAGATCTCATATTCTCGAATGAACAGGCTTGAGAGCCATGCTATGACACCAAAGATAAAGTTCTGAGCTATCGATGGGTCAGCCTTCTAACATTTTGCTCAAGATTTTGTTACAGTACTAGTATAGTAGTATTTACGATGGGCAGACCTTATCGCTTGTGTATACACTGACACAACGATGTCCTTGACTGGTCCTTCTAGCCCTTGAAGTATTCGATGCTTGAGGTAACCCCCTGAAGGATCTACACATCATGTTACCAAAAGCTTTATAAAAGACATGTCTGAGTGGTGTACTGTACTTACCATATCCTTGTCAGGATACGCCTCAAGCTCTCTGACAAGTCTATGCTACAAGACATTCTGCAGAAGGGCATCGGTAATGGCGATACCCACAAGCGCACCGATCTGGCCCGTCATATAGTAAATTGAGCAAGCTGCAGCCAAGTCATCCTTCTCAACTTTTGCAGTAAGAGCAACAAAGACCGTAGACAGGACTAGCCCGTTTCCGAGCCCTCTACATGCTAATGTTAGCCCTATCCCATCATTACGATGGAAGTACATGGGTTATAGCCTACGATGGGAAGATGTATAACGACTCCCAAGTGCTGATTCTTTTGCCCAGAAAATGACGAGCAAGAGGTACGAAATAGAAGAGCACGTGGTCGCGCCTACGAGCAGCAATTTGTAGTGTCCAAATATGCATAGAATTAAACCTCTGTAATCGATCTCAATGGACGGTATTAGATTTCTCACCTTTTCGTTGCGTAGCCTCCCACAAGGCCACCTACGGTAACACCCAAAGGGGCAGGCAAGAGATGAGCACCGGCGACAGCGTTCGACGAGCTTTGGATAGCTTGAAAGTAGATCGGGACGGTGTACATCATCTTAGAACAAGTTTACTGATTAGCCATCCTTCACTGGCTGGAATTGGACAAATCGCATGGAATCTCGCTTACACCTTACTGTGCAGCTGCCTGGCAAAAGTTGGCATAATGGGAACGGAAATTAGACGGAGTTTTCATGGCAGTCTTTTCGATGCATCGCTGAGAATCTCGGGAGCATCTGGATGGTCTTATGGTCTTATGGACTATTGACTTTCCCTTGAATCCTTTCTCTCCTAGTCTAGTCAAACCCAGAGATCCCAGCTCAGTCCATGCCTTATAAGGGTGGCTTGGCTGCTTGCTTGCCACATCGGACCTTCAGCGTCGACCAAATATCCATTGGCGCAAAAGTTGTATTGGATTATTTGTTGGGTCTCGTAGAATGAATCGAAGCGAGCCGCCAGAGCGTCGGCCAGACTGGCAACATCACCTTCCGGGTGTAGTGCCTTCCACGGCTCGAGACAAATGCTTCCCTCGCACGACTTGAGCACGAAAGTATATATTGGCATGAGGAGCGATAGGAGCAATGGTGAGAAAGAAGGGTCTTCTTTCAATGTCAATCACTGCCTAGTCCAACGAATGGAGCGCCTTTTCGGCCAAGACATCGGTACTATATTGCCCTTCGTAGCTGTGGGGAGGGTCCTGGTTCCGCTAAAAGCTGCTATTCACATAGTTGTACGTGAACGGATCGACGAGGAAGTAATATCCGCGAACAAAATCAACAACTTGCTTAGCAAACATCTGTGGACTTTTAGTCTCATACCGTTCCATTGAACCCTGCAGGAAAGGGGGAATCATAGTTGTCAACTGTATGGGCGTTGAACAACTTGCCAGTGTAATAGCTTTTATAGCCGGCTGCCTGTAACCATATGGGCAAGTAGTTCTCGTTGCACCCCTGAGCCACGAACTTGGGATACCCACCGTAGGGTGGTTTCACGTCGGTGATATTTGTGTTATGTGCCGCCTTGCCCGTTCACAGCGTCACCCGTGAAGGGCAACAGACGGCAATGGTGCGATAGTGCTTGGTAAAGCGTGTGCCTTGGTCGACCAAGTGCTTTTGCACAGATGGCATGTATTGGAGCGAGTTGAGATGAACATCTTGGTCATCCGTCAAAACAAAGACAATGTGGGTCTCCTGTAATCATTCGCCAAGTTGATAGGGCTCAGAGGGCGCTGTTCCTGTTGCACCGCGGCCGCGAAACCGGCAGACAACCAGAAAGCAAATGGGCGGTTGGCTCGCATGTTGATTGGCAAAAAAGATGTAGCAGACAGTCTTTTCATTGGTCCTGGAAACTCCGACAGTTTTATCGTGCTCAGGACGGGAAAGGGTTATATCTTCACCCTCCACGCAGCGATGTGTGCTCTAACGGGAATCCTAGAGGACTATAGCACCATGGAATACACCATGGAATATTGTGTGGTACACGTAGTGTGGGTGACGTGCTGCTTGGTCGAAGTTCTTGTAGCATCGTACAGGATCGACGATAGTATGTACTATTACATATACGTAGTAGTGTAGATGGCGTGCTGCGGAACTGGCTGCATCTTCCGCCAACCTGGTTCAATGGTCGTGACAATGCAACGACGAAGCTTATTCTCCGCATCTGCATTTGTGAAAATACGGTGCCAGTGGTTCGGATTGCCAGTAGAATCTGCTGCACTACAATGCTCGCCGCCTGCGTGTAAATGATGGACGAGATCCCCGGGGAATGAATGCATCTGCAAATATTTCCTGTTGTTTCGGTTGACTGTCAAACATCTTTTTCTTTTCTTTTCTTTCTGTCAAAGATATCGGGAGGCGACTCTTTTCTCATCAGTTTGATCCACTGTAGCAATGCTCTCTAACCCCAATGGCGGAGATGTTGTCGAGGTGTCCATGGAGAACAGCGCCGTCCATCGACTTGCGAACAGCAGTACCAAGTTTGTCGATCTCGGCAATGAAGCCAAGATTGCCTCTGACGCCGAACATTCCATGACAGTCCGCGAAGCTGCCAGACTGTACCCCAAAGCCATCTTTTGGACACTGTTCTTCTCGACCGCCGTCGTCATGGAGGGCTACGACCTGGTCTTGGTCTTGTCACTGTTTGCTTTTTCGACTTTCGCTCACAGATACGGGGCTAAGCCAGCAACGGGAGCTATCAAATTTCGTCGCATTGGCAGACCGGAATAACAACGCGGCACGCGTGGGCGAGATCCTTGGTCTGGATGGCTGGCGGAGCGCTACGGGTTTAGAAATACAATGATTGGGTCGCTGGTGGCACTCACGGGCTTAATCTTTATACCGTTCTTCTCGCAGAATCTGCCGACGCTGCTGGCCGGTGACATATTGATGGGCATTCCTTCGAGTGTCTTCCTGACGCTAGTTACGTCGTACGCTGTCGAGGTGTGCCCCGTGATCCTGAGGCCCTGTCTGACCACCTACGTCAACATGATGTGGGATTTGGGCCAACTGATCTCGGTGGGTGTGCTGCGGGCTATGTTGTCTCGTACTGACGAGTGGTCATACCGCATCCCCTTTGCACTGCAGTGGATGTGGCCGGTGCCACTCATTGCTGGAATTCTGCTGGCACCTGGGTCGCCCTGGTGGCTCGTACGCAAAGGCCGTACTGCGGACGCTCGGGCGGCACCGCGCGCTCTGTCCATGAATAGCGACGATGAGCTGGACACCACTATTTCTATGATGCGTTATACCGACGAGGTTGAGAAGGAGATCTCTGTTGGAACCTCGTACTTGGACTGCTTCCGCGGTGTAAACTTGCGGCGGACCGAGATTGCATGCGTGGCCTGAGTAATTCAGGCGGCCTGCGGCTCGTCATTGATGGGCAATGTGGCCTACTTCTCCAGTAGGCCGGACTGCCCACCACCATCTCCTTCGACTTTACCATTTCGATGTATGCCGTTGCCATGATAGGTGCGGTCATCTCGTGGTTCGTCATGACGCGCTTAGGCCGCTGGACCATCTACCTCTGTGGCTTATCTGGTCTGGTAGCAACTATGCTGACCACCGGCTTCGTAAGCCTATCCACCTCCAAGCATGCTGGCTACGGTATCGGAACCTGCTACTGGTATCCACCTTGATTTATGATATCACTATTGGCACGGTCGCATATTCAGTCGTCGCCGAGATACCCTCCAGTCGGCCCCGGACTAAGACGGTGGTATTGGCCCGTACCGCTTACAACATTCAGGGTACGATTAACGGCGTTATTTCTCCCTACATGCTTAACCCAACGTCTTGGAACTGGCAAGGGAAGGCCGGTTTCTTCTGGGGTTGCACGGGCTTGTTATGTCTGACTTGGAGCTATTTCCGGCTCCCAGAACCACGAGGACGCACCTTTGCGGAGCTGGATCTCTTGGTTCGAGCAAAATATCTCTGCCCGCAAGTCTTCGTCGGCGGTAGCGGACCCTTTTCAATCACAGCAAAGCGTTGACGTGGAGGTAGAGGACAAGGCCCCCTGCCTCATAGAGTCTATGACAGATAACTTGAATGATCTATTAGGTGAAAAGACGTTCCAAGGTGGATGCTAGATGGTCGAGGGACATGGGACGGGCGTGATACGGGTTGACGGTCATCGAGGAGGCGTTACAACTGCATGGCCAGGGCTTGAGAGCTTGACGGTTCGACGGCTGTGGATAGTAGTGTCGGCAAAAAGGTGATGCCCAATTAACACTCGGAAATAGCCGCACTATTTAGAAGTGTTGTAATGTTGCTCGTACCTGCGTTTTCCCGATTATGAAGAAGCCATAATGATAACTTTCATGCATCGGCAACTCTTGGGCGGGTTCGCTATTTAACTACCTAGTTGCGCCTGTAGCGAGAGGCCTCGCAATTTTTACTGCTTGTCTGTTGTGTGAAGCTGTTAGCTTTAGGCGTCACATCATCGATATGCTCATGCTACATGGCGGAGGCGCGTCACTCTGGCAGGATACTGCGGGCCCATCTCCGACTCGATAATAGGTACTTTCGATCATGATGTGTACGGGCTCAATTACTCCTCGACTCGTCACGGTACTTGATGCTCTTTCGAAACGAAACGTTTCTTAAGAGATTCGATATCAGAGTTTCTTTGGAAGGCTGACCTAACGAAGCTTGCTTACGACATGGTCGAGTTTTGGACAGGCTGGGCTCAATACCATTGGTCACACATCAGAAATGGTATCTTCGATCACAAGCACGATTATGGCCACCCGACTGGTTGCACTAGGTCAGCTACTATTGTTCTTATCGTCCAAGACAATGGAGGATCTGGACGCTCGATCAAGACCAGACCTGTACTGAAGTGATGGGGACCGACGGAACAAACTGGAGTGAGGGGACTGCATCAAGAGGTGACCTCCAGTTGTTTATAATACCCGTGAGGACGAACGTGTAGCGTTATGCTGTGTTTACCTCAGGTGTTGCTTGGTACCATGCCAGAAGCTAGTCGCCAGCTGAACAATAAGGCCCGGGTGACCCATGAGATCGGTGTATTAGCGCCTCACCCAGCTGCAGGACGTTGAAACGTTGGTCTGATTGGATCTTTAGGCCCAAGCAATTACCACCACTCGGGCCCTTTAAATACGGTGCCCAACCCCGCAAACATTGAAACATTGGGCGATGTAAGAAAATCGCTCTCACAGGCGAAGCAAACTTGCCTTCTTTCTTTGGTTCCGGACATCAGCGTTAACCGCGACCATGTCCGACAACGTCAGCATTCGCAGTCTCACCGTTGCTGATGTGGTCTTCGCGGAGGCTACCTCGCGACAGCGTGTCCTATCATGGGAGCTCAACGGCGCATCATGGGCCCCTCCCCTAACACTCGAGCAATATGTCGGCCGTGAAGATGTCTTGTCACAGACCGCACTGTCTGCCAACGGGGGGACCATCTACTATGTTCTCCACCACAAGGACGACCCGGACGTCATTGTATCAGCCTGCGAGGTCACAGCCAAGAAGGTGCTGACCGCTGACGCCAGCGGCAGCCGGTTTATTGATGCCTACTCCATTGCCAGTGTCTTCACCGCGCCCCAATACCGCGAGAATGGAATGGCTAGCCATATGCTCAGCAAGGTGCAGCAAGTTGTTGATGCAACCACTGAATGCGGGGCATTGTACAGTGACATTGGCCGGGACTACTACACCAGGTTAGGATGGCGCGACTTCAGGACGCCGCAGGTCATGTTTCGGTTGCAGGAAGGTTTCGAGGCACCCGCAGCCGGCCATGTCCGCCATCTCACCGAGAGTGATGTCGCAGAGCTCTGTGAGAAGGACACGGACGCGCTCACGCAAAGGTTCCAGCATCTGGGTGAGACAAAGGATGGGAAGACACATTTCACGTTCGTGCCGTCATTTGCTCAGTGCTCGTGGCATTTTGCTAGAGATGCCTATGTCGCCAAGATTATGGCCGGCCGCGAGGTCCGACACCGCGGCGCTAGAACGTCCGATGGCCATACTTGGCTTTACTGGGACCACGATCTGCGCGAGAAGAAGCTCAAGGTGCTGCGCATCGTCACGAGCGGGGAGGACGGCCCGGATAAGCGAGTCGCCGATGTCAAGTCTCTTTTGAAGGCGGCCTTGGCTGAGAGCCGGGACTGGGATTTGCCTGCGCTCCTGATCTGGAGTCCCTCCGAGGAAGTTGTGGCAGCGGCGACGGAGATCTGGTGTGAGGCAGGCGAGAATCTGCAGGTTCTGTTTGAGGAGAGGCAGGATGGATCAATTCCGAGCCTACGATGGAAAGGCGGTGAGGACGTGGGAGAAGTCGTCTGGGAGTCTAACGAATATTTCGCATGGTGCTGAGCAGTACCCAGCGACTGGGAAGGTGGCAGCTTGATGCTCAGTCACGATGAAAGAAGCAGATCAAGAAGATATCGCTAAATGCACAAAACTACGCCCATGCCAACCTGCATAAACTGGAGAGAGATTCCCATATCTCATGTCGAGCCATGTTCCAGCTGCTCGATCTCCAGTAACGCCTGAATGATGTCTTCAAAACCAGTCATGATACCGTTGACGATTGCTTTGACAACCTTCTCCTTGTCCGTGGAGAATGTACTTCTCCAACTGCCCTTCCAACCAAACCGCGCATCCAGCAGCCTGACCACAGCCAGCTCCGCTTGATGCGCATTTCTACTTGGCACCTCGGAATAAACCGCCAGGACCTCTGCCACGATATCTCTTACGGATGTGCCAAACATGGCCAGAGTCCCTGGGCGGATGGCCAGTTGCATCCGACCCCAGACGCTATCGCGCTGTGGCTGCGTTAGCGACCTAGCACTGAGGGACTCGATGCGGTCCGTGTCGATTCGGAACACGAGCCTCTTGACATGGCGGCTTATAGAATCCCGGATGTCGTCCCTGAGCTCCAGCTCGACGATGTCAAGGTGCCTCTGGATCTGCTCACGGACGTTGTTCGCAGCGACCTTGTTGCTCTGCCATCTCCGCACTCCGTCAATCCAAGCTTTTCGTGCATCGGGGTCGAGCTCGTGTATTCCGACCAGCTCCTGTGATAGTTCCTCGGCCGCGGACACGATCATCTCCGCTACTTGCGTAAACCCGACTCCAATAGTGGCGTAGCGCGTTTCCCTCCAAAGCGACTCCCATAAGACAGTTCGGATTGTGTTGGAGACCTCGTGCACATCTAGCTCTAGCATGAGGACGTGGTGCAGGGCGTCAGTGGTTGTAAGCGACGGGTGTACGTCGTAGGCGCTGTCCAAGTCCGTTGCATCCTCGATGCGCATAAAACCCTGGTTGTAAGGATGGATAATCGTGACACATATCGGCGGTCCGTCCCAGCCTTGCACAGTCTTTACGAACTTCTCGACCACGGCAAACTCGTCCAGACCGACCGAACCCATGGTTATGTATATCAGGCAGCCACCCAGCACGCGCATCAGATGCACAAACATGTCCCACAGCGCTTTGACGCTTGCGTTGGCCCGCACGAACATGCGCATATCGAAGTTGTGCTGTGAGATGGCCACTGGCCGTTGCTGGAGGATCTGAAAGATCAGCGACGCGATGGCTGAATGCGTCGTCATGCCACGTGCCCATATCAGATACGCTGACGGAATGTGAGGCGACTGGGCGCGCTGCTGTGCCACCCATTGCAGTGCGTGCTGCGAGTCCGGCGCGTCGCAGATTCCTTGGGTCAGGCGTGTGATAGGGGCAAGGTCGGAAGGGAGGTATCGCTGCTCTTCGGTGAACCACTGCTTCCAGGCGCCTGAAGTGACGCTGTATGTTGCAGCAAGGGAATCGTGGTATGTCGCTTGGTGCTCGAAGCCCTGGAACAGCGTCTGCTTTATCTGGAGAAGGAAGTCCGGAACTATGCCATCGGGGATAGCTTCTTTGCGTGTCAGGTCCACTCTAGGTTGCGAAGCAGATGTTCAATCTGGAAGGAGAATCTAGCGTACCACTGAGTGAAGTCTCAAAGTGCTGTCGCTGCAGCAGAGAGTCAACTTCGTGCCGGACCAAGCTCGACCTTTGCAGCGCGAGCAGCAGCAGAGCATCTTTCTGGATGGTATTTTCGAGCCGCTGTATCCGGTCCATGGCTCGGCCGAATTTCTCTTCGAAAGGCCGTATCATGGAAGATACTTTTTGGCCTGCTGTGGGGTCAATACCAGAGCGACCGAGGAGTTCCGGCAACGCACTGAGGCGACTTACGTACGGCACTGCGCTGGAAGTGGGCAATGACCTCCTGCAGAAACTTGACAACAGCGGCGTACAACATGGACGTCAGCTCGACCATTCTGGCAGTAGGATAGAGTTTTAGATAGACCTCGACGCGGGACAGATTAAGGCCGACGTCCACCAGCATGTCTGTGAGCTTGGTCATCATGTCACTGTGGTTCTTGGCCATCTAATGCACGGTGGCCGACATCAATCAGCAAGATCGCGATTTCTTGGCCCCAATACAAGCGCCGTAAGGGGAAACGCACAATGAGAATGAGCTTCATTCCGCCCCAAATGAGTGTGAGGTAGGAAAAGTCGGCCTGAGAGAGCACATCAAACACGGAGTGGTAGTGGTGCAGGGTGCCGACAAGCTTGGAGACGTAGCCCGAGTCGGCCGGTTCGGATCGGGCGAGCATCAGTGCTGTATTGGCCACATCCCTCGCGGTGCTGCTCTCCAGCACTTCCTTGACTCCAGCATTTCGAGAGCTCCGCTGAATCGACACGAAAGCCTCAGCGTACGCGACTCTGGCGTTGGTGATGTGCGCTGCCAGGCGTTGTCTGTTGGCTCCGAGAGCAGGTTCCGAGAAGCGCCGAATAGCATCGCCTTGGTGATCGTGCAGTGACAATTGCGTCTGGCGGCTGATGAGGGAATCGCTTGACGTCTCGAAGGGCGAGTTGAAGGGGACGGGTGCGGATGAAGCAGACGGTCTCCACATCCTGCTGCGCCAACGAAGAGGCCGGCGTGCAAGCACGCGGTGTTCAAGTCATCGGTAATGCCGGCAAGAATGAGGTACTCGGTCGGTCCAAGGTGTATATTTTTCGGCGTGGTGGTCCGCTCGGGGTTCATGCGAGAGCCTGTATGTGTAGACGGAGTGCCTTGGTCTAGCAGTGTCCACCTCATCTGTGTCGACAGGAAGCCAGCCGCACCAACATCAAGGCCAAAACAAAACCAACAATGTCGCCAGCCCGCCAGCCCGCCAGCCCCGAGCCAGTCTCACCGCCAATTGGTCGATGTAACCTAGCAAGGCGCCGCAATAACCGATGTGCCACTAGCTAGCCCATGGATGATTCGTCCGTGACCGTGCACAAGACAGCCCAAAATCCAATATTATGCACCCGCCTCGGAGGCAGGGTCGGCTTTGAGCTTATGTTCCTCTGCGCGTGGTTTAACAAACACGACACCGACGCAAAGCCGTTGAACCAACAATCTCGTCAGCCCCTTCCCGTCAAGATCAGACGGTAATGCCATCGCAGAGAAACATCCTTCTTGGCTGCCTTGTGATGATGCATCAGGCAGTTTCGAAGATTGTCTCGACCAAATCTCCCCCGTGACATCGATTTCGTGGTTCAGCATCACTAGTGCTGCTCCAAGCGTTCTTCATCCAGCAGCTGTGGGGTGCGGGCTGGAGGAAGCCCCCGCTTGTCTACCTTAAGCACATTAGGTATTGGCCGACAAGGAACCCGACTGCTCGTCTTCAGCCGTACGACGGCTACAGACACTGAAGTACAAACTGGAAAGAGTAGAATGAAGAATGGTTTCTGGAACGGCGTTGACGTGATGTCTCAGTACAAAGTATGGATGTGCAGGTGCGTGGTTGGATTAAGATTTCGAGCAGCCCGCTTGGGGCCGCTTGATAACGGTCCGGAGAAATTCGGAATGGACGCCGTGCCTTCCCGGACCAAAAAGGTCAGTGCGAATCGGTGATATCGACTACAACATCGGCTGTGCATCGACCGACCAGGTTGACTTTTCGGACTTGAATGTCGTCTCACAACCTTGCTCAACATCCGATGGGGCGGAGAACATGTTCGAGATCACCCTCAGCTTCGTGGATGGCGGTGCCATCCCTCGAGACCTTGTCCAACTCTCATGGTTGCTCAGCGAGGATGGCTTCCCCGCCCAAAGGCTGGATGACCTTATCAACTATCCCACTCTGGGTGGCCACATGGCAGTTCTGGGACTGTCCGCGGGAGCAAAAGTCGCGACTCCAGCTTCTCTTTCGTCTGCGGAGCAACCGCTTTTGGAGGCGCAAGTCGCGGTATCGCTGCTGGGCCCCGAGTTAAAGAGGGTATATTCTCCGCTGAAGAGAGCGATGAGGTTGGCGAAAGTTTTCAGGAGGAAGAAGGGAGAAAGGAGGATCGCCACTGGGGTGTCGGCCGCGGCATAGTGGGTGGATGAGGATTTGAGGGACCGTATGGGACGATACAAGTCGGACAAGGTATTGGACAGGGTTACGAACGACGACACCTTTGACTCGGGAACTCCCCGTATCCAGGCTTTGGCATATTATCCATCCCTCGAGATATTCTTCGTTCTGGCCTATATTCTCTCAAACTTGGTGTAGATTCTTTGTAGATGGGAGTATTCTACGTAGATAATCTTTGAATTGCATTCATGTCGATGACATGGTACTGGAGAAGTGGCATGGTTTGTATGTACATACATACACTGTGCCGTGCAATAGTTTAGGAAGGGTCAAGAACGACTGAGGCACAATATACACACCAAACTGTGTTGGGTGCTGTCTAACTTACCGTTGTCTCAAGCAGGGCCGAAGCTTGAGGGAAATGGCATGTACGTCGCGTTACTGTGGTAAAATGGAGCTGAAATGGAGATGTTACTCGAATCGGTGACGAATGTGCTAGTTACGTAGCACATTCGTCACGGGGGGTGATCATATATCTAGGCCCTAGGTCGAGTCCTCAGAACATGGGATCTCTAATCCTCACGGACGATCTTTCCCAGGTCTCTCGGAGTATACCACTAGCAGTGCCTTTCTTTCATTTTAGGCCGTACTGGCCAAAACGTACATGAAGCTTTGGTCTTCTACGAGGAGTCTCAAAGCTCGGTCGCAGGATCGCTCGGACAAATTTGCCCAGAGTCCAACCGCGGATCGACGACATACGCACTAAACATATAAGTTTACCTATCCATCAACATAGTATGTTTTGAATCTTTATGCGAGTGTTTGTAGTTAATGTCGACTGTCTGAGATAGCATGATACTCTTGGTAGGTCAGGCAAGTGTCTTCAGCTGACAACAACATAGGCGGGAACTTGCTTGGGACTTGGGGATCATGTGCATTGTCTATTCAAAGAGATACACAGCCGACTTCAACTGCCGCCCGAGACATCAATCAATGTAATTGCCGGTGATCGTCTGCTTACACATGCTCCAGACTAATGCAGGAATCTTGGATCACTAAACCCTATGTAGCCATTGCGGCCAAACTCGATGACTGATCTTCCCCGCATGTCTACACTGAGGATTGGAAAATATCAACACTATAACATAACCTGAAGATCGATGTTGAATCGGAAGATCAGTCTAATTGATTTTCAGAAACTACTAGACTGGGATCTAGTGTATATTGAGTGTCTTACGCCATGCATTTCGTTTATTTCGTTCTCGGCGCTGCTGGGCTCACGCTGGTCTTCGTGGTATTCCGCCACCTGCTCTCGCCCCTTCGTCGCATCCCTGGTCCATTCCTCGCACGCTTTACAGACGGTTGGTATCTGTGGCGTGTGAGTAAAGGTCATTTTGAGTTGGATAACTTGGCATTGCATGCAAAGTATGGTGAGTGGCTGCTTGCCGAGCCCAGCCCCTATTCCCTTGCCTTGCTTGTGACTCTAACCAGAATGCTCGTCCCAAGGCCCTATCGTTCGCTACGGACCCAACCGCTACAGTATCAACGATGTGGAAGCATCGAATATCATTTATGGTCATGGGGCACGCTTTCCCAAATCGGCATGGTACAGCAGCTGGGCGAATCCAGGCGCGTGGTCCATCTTTGCCGATCAGTCCATCCAGCGTCACGCCCATAACCGCAGGCTCTATCAGCACACCTACTCTATGACAAGTCTTGTAACCTACGAGCCGTTCGTCGACCAAGCGTCGGATCTCTTTACCCGTCGCCTTGACGAGATGGCTAACGCAGAAAGGGCCGCGGTTGACATGGGTCACTGGTTCCAATGTTACGCGTTCGACGTTATTGGATTGATCACATACGGGAGACGTCTGGGATTTCTTGACCGAGGCGCTGATATTGGCGGGGTGATCGGTGCTCTTGACGACCACCTCGTGTATGCAACGCTGGTGGGCATCTACCCGCAGTTGCACCGTTACATGTATCCTGTAAGAAACTTATTGGCCGGCAAGAAGGGCTCTGGAAGAGCGTACGTCCTCAACTTCACCAATGAGAGAATTGCAGAGCACAAGGGCAAGGCGAAGGGATGGAACCTACATTCGGATCGCGACTTGGAGGCTGATATCAAGGCCGGAGAGCCTTTTCTCGACAAGTTTATTCACAAACACGACGAAGAACCCAGCGTGTTTACGCCACAGCATATTATAGTTGGCTTAGCAGCAAATATGGTTGCCGGCTCCGATACGACAGCCATCAGTCTCTCGGCGATACTCTACCACCTCTTGACGGAACCTAGGTACTTGCAGAAACTTCGGTCCGAAATCTCCATATTCAGAGCAGAAGGCAAGCTCTCGACGCCTCCTACCTTTAAGGAGACCCAGAAAATGCCTTACCTCCAGGCCGTGCTTAAAGAAACGTTGCGGGTCCACCCTGCCACTGGCTTACCGCTGGAACGTGTTGTCCCAGAGGGCGGTGCGACGATATGCGGGCGTTACTTCCCGGAGGGCGTAAGTCAAACTCAGCATATTCAAGCCCGGCATAGGGCGATTTCTTGAGCGTGCCTGACACAATAGTATCATAGTCAATAGTCGGCATAAATTCCTGGGTCGAGCATCGGAATCGGCTAGTTTTCGGAGGTGACGCAGATGTGTTCAATCCGGAGAGATGGCTTACCCCCGATGAGCAACTCCTCGCCCTAATGAACCGGCACTGGATGCCTGTGAGTTCCAGTCTGCCCAATCCAACCGTTCGGCCTATCTTTTGCCATTTTCTGACATTCTTAACAGTTTGGTTTGGGTTCCAGGACTTGCATTGGGCGCCATATTTCGATGCTTGAGATGTCTAAACTTTTACCTCGTCTGATTCACGACTTCGATTTTGAACTTGTAGGGGACAGTGAAAGGCATGGATATAGGTGGTCGACGCAGAATTACTGGTTTGTGAAGCCGAAGAACTTCAAAGTCAGAGTTAAGCGGCGCGAACCAGATAGTGGTTTGGGACCAGATGAAAAGTAGTTACTCGAGAGCCAGCTCGTCGGAATGGTCCCGTAGCAGACTCTTCAAGGCAGCTCCATTCTTAGTATGTAGGGTAGAAGCTCACCTTTCAAGAGATTTGTTCGAGTAGGGTGTGCTTTTGTATGTTTCTGCCGGCGGATGCCTCACAGTCGATGATAAACAGGAAAGGTAGTCAATTTGCACGCGTCTTGTACTCTCCTAACCAATTGTCTCGCCGATGTTGAGACCTTGATTAGTCTCCATTATGGTTTCATTGGCTAAGATAGAACTCATGTCTCTTGGTGGTTTGATATGACTTGCCAGAAGACATAGGTGAGTACAACGCAAGTGAGCTCACCACAAGTCCACTCCGCCTGTGAATGAGGCCTGAACTTCATTAGAGCACACACGAGTTGCCTTTGTCGATGTGCCAGTGTTAGCAATCTCAAGCATAAAAATACCGTATGAACTACCCTTCTGGGCTAACTAGGCTTCTGGGCCAAGCTTTTACTAGCCTGACCCGTCATCAAAAGTCTATCCTCTACCTCAAGTACCTGTCGCCTTTCAAGGTTAGAAGTACGAGTTATAAGGCTCTAGTAGACACCAATGTAGTATGGCAGTACGGCAGTATGGCAGTATGGCAATATTACACTAAAGATACTGTGTATTGAAGTTGCCCGGAAGCCTAGCTGGCCCAGATGTGCAGTTCATACGGTACCGTCCCATGCGCAGAATGTGGTATTTGGATCCACTTGAATGGCATATATCTCGCTTCCTTCTCGATGCGGAGGAGGGCAGCTCCTTCTTGAGACGTGCCCAGCCAGAGTCGTTGTGCGTTGTTGCGCGGCGAGAGCATAACACATCCAATAGTCGTTCATGACCACAATTTGTGGGTTGGATTTGTAAGCCATTCGCTCCTTGTGCGAATCAATCAGCTGTCCAATAATACCACGAAATTGGTAGGCCTCCGGCAGAATCTAGGAGCAGATGTGGTGTGTCAGGACCCAAAGAAGAAGATCCTTGTTGGCTCGGCCTGTCCTAGTCCCCCAGTTTCTGCGGGCTTGTTGCACTGCTCCCTCATGGCTGAGATCATTCGCCCGAGCACTCCATATGAAGTCTTCCAACTCCAATCTTGTGCCATGGCCTCTGGTCTCGACATGATGCTGAACGGACAGAACACCTTATGGGACTGCTTTCCGGCTGTCTAGATGGTACAAAAATAGACGAACTCTTCCCTTGCGAGGCCGTAACGTCCTCCGATGCGGCATTGTATCTCGATAATTTTGCCTCACTGCAGTGATGACTGGTGAGAGCGAGTTGTTATTGTCCAGAGGGTCGCCTTCTGTCTAGCCATGGCCATGTTGACGGTGTTGTTTCGCTTTCCTGTCCGCAATGCTACCAGAACGTCCCGCTGTTGGTCCCTTTTCCTCTCCCGAGCGAGCTGAACCCCTAATGGGCCGTTCCTTGACCCGCCTAAGGACTGTGCAATAGTGTCATATAGCAAATGGCCTGATAAAGCCATGCCTGCTGAGCTTTGCGTTCGCTTATGTCAGCCATGTCCAAGGTCCGTAAGTAACTCGCGACAAGTGGTAGCATCAAGCCTGGTAGTCACGCTTTGCCATATTGAGACACACCGCGACGACAGCGACGTTGACAGGAGCGTGGTACAAAACTTGGCCCCGAAAATCGGCGCAAGGGGAGACTGCTTCGACCGAGAAGTTCGCATGCCCCGGTGAAAACTGGAGATTCGCGCCAGTGTAGTCACAGATAACATTCACGTAGTCTTGGTCGTGCCTTGATATAGTGAAATGAGGTCTGACTTCCAAGAGCTGGTGCTTCATCGCTCGATAATCTTCTTTGGCCACCTTCTCATCGATGCCGATTCACTTTGATTTCCTGTCTGAACGTTTAAGTACCGTCAAGTCTCTATCAAACCAGTCTAGAAGGAAACGATGTGGGATCGAGAAGACGAAATCTTTATGGCTCTTCCGTGGCTGCGGAGAATACCGTTGGCGTCGGTAAAGGGTACGAATACTCTCGATCTCCTGGCCTTCTCCTTTCTTGGAGTGGGTTCGGCTGTCTTATCTTCCGTGCGGAGTGACACAGTCTCGAACACAGCGTCGATGATACCCCCTTAATCGATACGCTCGTCGCTAGAGATGGCAATATCTTCCGCGGAGCCGATATCAACTTTACCGAAGTCGGAGTCGTCATCATAGAGTGCGGTGGGCATAGTATCCTCAACGTATCCTCGGCCGCCGGCATTGTTCTCGAGATCGACCCAAGACAAGCTCTGAGCAGGCTTTGTGGCTTTGGGTAGCTTGGCTCTAGTACTGCTTATGGCTTCATTGTACCCAGTTGCGAGCTCGATGCTGTCCAGGGGCTTGGTGATAGGTGTCATCGATTCTGGAGCGCGACGTTTCTTGGCAGGTGGTTCTTGCGAGGGCGTGCAGACAACATTGAAAGCTTACAAAAAACAGTTATTTTCAGTGCGGGCTAGCAAGGGTTAGACGTGGTGACAACGGTAGTCTTGCGGCCGAGAGTCTGTAAATGTGAGAGGACAGTGGTAGAAGAGCTGCTTGGCCAAACCAGCGAATGTGAGAGATAGAATAAAAATATCATATAGAGCCAAATGGAGAAGTTCATTGAGGCACAGTAGACAGGTATCATAGACACAAGAGAAAAGATAGTATGTTTACGTTCATATCAAATGAGCGATGTGCGGAGGAGGACCCGAGGAGTGGAGCGCAATGACCGAGTCAAAAGATTCCATTGTTTTGAAGAGTTACGAATTGAACACTGGAGTCAAGTAGTAGACGGAATGTACTCACCCCTTTTCTGCGTGCTGGTTGGCGTCGGGGTGGAGACTGTCCGTCCCCCAATCCTTGCAAACGTTGCTTTTACGTCAAAAGCACCGGGATGTGGTCTCGACCGCAAAGGCCTGGGATACCTTTCTTGTGTCGACCCGTCGACTTGGTCAGGACCTGGAGAGACAACGTGGCTCTTCGTCTTGGTTGGCTTGTCGTCGACATCTTCGAAGACGGCATTGAAACTGTTGGCTATGTTGTACGAACCGATACTGTCCTTAGCGGCTTGCGAATGCCTGGTTCGCGGCGAATCTTAAACGACTGTCGTTGGAGGCTTGAGGGCGCCAGATCGGGTATTGGTCGTAGAGGCGGACACGGTTGCCAACGGCGTACGCGTGACGCGGCAGGTAACCTGCAAGATCAATCAACGTACTGTCGAATTAGACCAACAGTCCGTTCAACGCGTCCCTATTTCGAGAACGCATATCTCAGTCTTTTCTTTAAAAGTCTCATGAAACATAGGCGAAGTCAATTCCCCAAAGAGCCATGCCGTGTTTCGCGTCATCGAACCAGTCAGCAGAGCGCATATCGAGACTGACGGTTCTGAGGCCGGGCGCATACTGGAGAATCATGTCTCTAGCCTCACACGGAGTAAACTGCTCGAAGCCTATGGCAGCTCCGCTAGCTTCGTCATTGAGGGTTTCGAGATTTGGACAGGCTCGCAGAATATCGCCCAAGCACCTCGCCTCCAAGGCATCGCATATGATATCCAATTGTCTGACATGATTCAGGGTCAGGCTCAGGTCGCCGCAACTGGCTAGCGCGTCGAATTGGATGCTAGTGAGGTTTGGCGCTGCGTGCAAGAGAGGTTCGGTGCTTGAACCGTGGATGCCCCCCTCGATGCGTGCGGCCCAGATGTCAAGGTCGAGAGAGCTGGGTTGGCTTGGAAAGCATGAAGAGAATAGCTGCGGAGAGATATGAAGGAAGACTGCGATCCTAAGGACGGCTAGAGAACGAGAACAGAGGGTAAGTATCTACGATAAAGTACCTACCTTATCAAATTCAAATAAAGCCAGACAGGTCATTGAGATGGATGCGTCAATCGAGTTAGGTAGTACCTACCTAGGTAGGTAGATATGTTGGCGATCATAGGGCGGTGGCTACCTTACCTTCTAGTGACGGCTCCCGACATTAGAAGGCGGCACTTAGTACATACCTTAGGAATGGCTGCCGTCATTTTGAATTTGCTCCTGGATCGATTATTACACAAGAATTCACACGTCTTGCATGCTTTAGTCGACCTAGCTGCGCTGCTGATGAGATCGAAAGGCGGAGCATGGGTGTCCCTTTGGACGCCAAGTAAGGTACCTACGTACCTTGTCCTTACCGCCCTCAATACCTTTGCCAGTGCGTCTAGGCTCATTTCCTTCCTTGTTTATATTCACACTGACATCTCTTCATTATAGCATTCATCCTCTGCATTGCCCAAATGACGCTCATTGGTGTCGGCACCATATATGCTGCCATTTCTTTCCCAGTTATCCTCTTGGGTCTGTACATTGTACAGAAACTGGACCTCCGGACCTCGCGTCAACTCCGGCTCATGGATATAGAGTCGAAAGCCCCGCTTTACGCCTTGTTTGAAGAATCATTATCGGGACTCGCGACCATTCGCGCCTTTGAATGGCAATCCTCCCTCTCCAGCAAGAATGACACTCTTTTGGACAGGTCCCAGAGACCATTCTACCTCCTCTTCGCAGTCCAACGGTGGCTTACCCTCGTTTTGGATCTCATCGTCGCCACCGTGGCAGTTCTGCTGATCATTCTCGTGGTACAACTTCGCGGCACGGTCGCAGCTGGCAGCGTTGGTTTGGCATTATTGAACGTTATCCAGTTCTCCCAGAACATCAAACATCTCGTCACGTTCTGGATACCCTTGAGACACAGATCGGGTCTGTTTCCCGCATACGGAGCTTTACCGAGACTACGATGTCAGAAAACAAGTCGGGAGAAGATATCCCGCCACCGACAAACTGGCCGGCACAGGGATCGATTGAGTTTGACAAGGTTTCTACTATATATTAAGAACGGGACAACCAAACAACCTAAGACAAGGCGAGCCTTGTAGAACGAGGAAAGCCGGCTGAAGTTGTTGTAGTATTTGTAAAGTCGCTACCTAAGAGTTTTCTAGTTCTTAGGCCCAGTTAGAAATCTTGACTAACTGTTACTCGAGTATTGAACGAGAACGAACAAACAAGAGGTTTAACGACTAATTAGGCAGGCCAGTTGCCCTATAGAGTATTACAAAAGTTGAGAAGTAGTTGAACAGAAAGAGAGTTTAAACTATTCTTACGTCTAAGTTTCTCTAATAAGTTTGAACTTAAACTATAATTACAAACGAACCACTTATTGTAGAAAAATGTAGTTAAAAACGTTAGACTAATTAAAAGAATACGAATCGAATTATATATATAAAAACGAATAATAATCAATTTCTATTCTACTAGAAAAACTGAGTTGCGAACTTGATAATAATTGAAAGATATCTTTTCTTCTGTCTTACTTCCTTCGCCAAAATTATGTAGCTCTTCTAAGCTAAGTTATATAACCTTTCCCTTACCTTTTAAACGTAATCCCTAAGTCAATATAAGTACGATCTCGGGGTTGCCTTAGACATTTTTTCATTGTGCTAATTGAATCGTGAAGCGGCAACGACATCGTTCTTCAGGACATATCCCTCTCTATAGCGGCTGGGGAGAAAATTGCCATCTGCGGACGAACAGGGTCAGGCAAGACTTCTCTAATCATGACCTTCTTCCGTATTGTCGAAACACAAGAAGGGCGCATCCGTGTCGACGGGGTGGATATTAGCACATTGCCGAGGAAGGACATTCGACGCTGTATCGTGGGCGTCCCGCAACATGCTTTCCTGCTCAGAGGATCGGTGCGTACCAACATAAATCCCACCGGTGACGCGTCAGATGAAGACATCAACTCGGCCCTACGCTGTGTTGGGGTGATGGACTTGATAAGTAGAAACGGCGTTTTGGACAGCAATGCGGACAATCTTCACCTCTCTGCTGGACAGAAACAACTATTTTGCTTGGCAAGGGCTGTACTAAAGGCCGGGTAGGGTTGTGGTACTGGACGAGGCGACGAGTAGCATTGATGCGAGGACGGAGGAAGCCATCCAGAGGCTGATCAGACGCAAATTTGCTGCAAATACAGTCGTAGTAGTAGCACATATACTGGAGACAATCATGGACTTTGATAGGATGGTGGTGATGGATAGGGGCCGGGTGGTGGAGATGGGCAGACCCTGGGAGTTAAAATCATCGGAGAAGAGTTGATCTAAAGACTTGTGGAGGGAGGGTGAGGAAGAAGAAACCGAGGAGTAGAGGATGTCTGCGCGGATTGTTTGAATCAAGACATTAGTCAATACCGGAGTCCATCTTCATATATTATTCTATAACGATAAGCATTCTAACCACACCGTGTTTGAGAGCAGAAATCTAATCAGGCCTGCTATATGTTCCTTTCAACTCTATTCGCACTGCTCACATACGCCTTGCCCTGTTGATATGTTCACAGCAGGGTTTCATTTACAACAATACCTCAGCCAACGACTCTCGAGCATGTCCGTCAATTAATGTATTTGGGAATCGTCTTCATAATACCGTCCCTTGCAATGTCCTCCATGGCTGTTCTCATCTCCTGGAGGAATCTCTGGTCGCTTCGCAAATCGTCACCAAAGAGGCTTTTGATGCTCAGCAGCTCAGTCGGATTGGTGCCTCCTGCGCGAGCCTTAGACTGCAGTTCCTCTCGCATGGGATCGACAACCTCGAATTTCTCCCCCTTGTCGTCCACACCATTGATGTAATGGAACCAAGCGGCCGCGACAAAACAAAGGCGGCGGAATGGGGCACCAGCAGCAATCGCCTCGGCGATTGACGGCATGATAAACTGGGGAATCTTGCCTGACGCACCGAGGCAGATGCGTGGCAACTGGTCCATGATTGTTGGATTGGAGAACCGCTCGATGAGCGTTTTGCAATACTCATCGATATCAACGCCGGGAATAGCTGGCAGGAGCGGCTTCACCTCCTCCTGCATCATCTGCCACACGAACTTGCGAAATAGAGGGTTGCCCATGACCTCGTGGACATATTTGAAGCCCGCTAGCTGCCCTGGATAGCCCAGGGCCGAGTGGCTTCCATTGAGCAAGCGCAGCTTATGCCTCTCGAACTGTTCGACATCGTGGACATTCTCAACAACCTGAACACCGACCTTTTCGAATGGTGGGCGGCCATCGGAGAAATGGTCTTCGACAACCCACTGCATGAAGGGCTCGGTGACGACTGGCCAAGCGTCCTCAATCCCAAAGTCGTCTGCCAGTGCCGCTTTATCGGTAGCCGTTGTCTGAGGCGTGATGCGGTCGACCATGGAGTTGGGAAAGGCTCCTTGTTCGGAAATCCACTTCGCGACCTCGGGATCGCGCAAGCGCGCAAACGACTCAAGCATGGATTTAGTGATGGTGCCGTTTTTGTGCATGTTATCGCATGACAGGACGGTGAATGGCTTGAGTCCCTGCTGGCGGCGACGTTCCAGGGCGGCGTAGAGGAAGCCAAAAGTAGTGCGCGGTGACTTCTCGTTGGCTACGTCGAGGTCAAACCGAATGTCGGGATGCTCACTTTGCAGTTCGTGTGTGTGCTCGTCGTAGTAGTAGCCACTCTCGGTAATGGTGAGCGACACAATGTGTGTATCAGGGTGCGCCATCTTGGCGATAACGGCTTCGCGATCATCAGGAGCAAAGAGATAGGAATTGATGCTGCCAACAACACAAGCGATGCTTCCCTTGGCCGAACGCTCAACGACGGTGTAGAGGTAGTCCTGCGACTTCAAGGCATCGCGCATGGCAACGTCAAAAGGCTGCAAGCCAACGCCACAGATCGCGTAGTCAGTGATGCCATGTTTCTGCATCAACTGGTCCACGTAGACAGCTAGGTGAGCTCGATGGAAGCCGCCAACCCCGACATGGACAATGCCCTCCTTGACGGCGGTGCCACGCTGATAAGTCGGAACCTTGACCTTCAGTTCGCCGGCCGCCGAAATCTGCGATAGAGTTTTGTTGCTGAGTTTAATGGCCATGGCGAATGAATGATCGAATAAATGACAACAGAGAAGTTGCAACTGGCTGAGGACTGAGGTTGTCGCCACCGCTCGTTTGTTATTGAATTTATCAACATTTTCAATGCTGTGAGCAATCACAGATATGGATCTTTCTGTGGGGGTGTGGATATCAATGATGGAGTCTAGGTTCATCCACTCCGACCGATGTCAGCCGGATCATCGGACGGAATAATATCCTGCACCGGCGGTGTGTCTTGTCCACTTAGTTTGCCCTGTTTGCTTGATACCGGGTCCCACAATGCTCGGGTCTAGACCCGACCTAAACACTACTCTAGCCCTCCTTACCCCGAGTTTGGAATATTGAACTTGACAATCCAGCCACCGCTTGTGGGCGCAGGTTAGTAACCATTAATATCTACGCAGTAAGATAGTCATCACTATTCACAATTGGAAAACGAAGGTATAGGCTTAGGGTCTTGTGCACTCCCCACGTCGAGGTTGGAAAGTGTCTATTTCGAAATATTGTACTAGTTCTAGGTTGCTATATTCTGCTGGGCCCGCTGAAGCCTGTACCTGTCTCCCAGACCCCTATCCACATCCCATGCAAGCATTTGATGTTCAGGACGGGGTGATTTACCTAGTCCATGCCATCATTCAGGTAGCAAGTCAGGAGGGCAAGCTACCCGATACATCAAACCTCAAGACATAATATATTGAGCTGAATTAGCAGGGGAGCAGAGAAGCCAGTCTTATCTCAGCTTCACCGGGTAGTGTTTCCGAAGCCGCTCGCCAAAGTGATAGAACACAAATGGGAGCGGAAGCAAGGCAACGCTAATGAAGCCCAGAAGGGACGAGCCCCATCCGTAGCCCATGGTGACATACATCTGTCTCCCGGCCAGGGGAAGGATGCCACCAAACATAGACCTCAGAACGGCGACAGAAGCAACAGCAGACGCTGCGTACTCGGTGTAAGCGTCCATGACGTAGGAGATGACTGTAACCATCGAGAAGAAGAAGCCCACTCCGATGAAGGTAGTACCTAGAATAGGCACGATCCAGTGAGCGTGCTCCTCTGCAGCCCAGCCATACCAGAACAAGCCAATGGGGATACCGAAGGCTGTCGGCATTAACAGATACAGCCGGTACTCAGGCTTCATCTCTCCGCCGTTTTGACCAGCCTTCCACTTGAGAATGCGATCCGAGGTTAGACCGAAGATGAAAGTGCCCACAATAGAGCCCAAGCCCATTGGGATGAACGATAGGCCCTGCAGCCCAGGACTCCAGTGATACACTTCGTCGTATACCATGGTAAACGTCGTGAAGATGAGGTAGAGACAGCCAAAACAGAATGCCTGGAAAAGCGAGAGACCAAGGACCACTGGTGAAAAGATGAGCAGCTTCAAGGGGCGGAGAAGGCTGTGCCTTATGGCAATGGACGGGGTCATGCCAGAGTCTAAAGCCGAGCGGAGATTCGCATTGCCTGTCTCCTTCTTTAGGCGCTCAACCTTGTTCTGCATAATCACCGGTGCGTAAGTCTCAGACATGAGCACGAAAGTGGCAATCGCGCATGCTCCGCTCTAGGGTAAGAAAATCTGTCAGTCTGACCGACACCCGGATTCAGGCACCGCAGCCGGCACTCATGGAAATCACTAGCTTACAAGAATGGAAAGTAGCCAGAAGACCCATCGCCAACCCTTGGCCTGAGACAGGAAGCCACCGATAATGGGTCCGGCTACCGGGCCCATCATCGGGCCAGCGCCAAAGATGGCCATGGCAACACCTCTTTCTTCCTGATCTAGACGCGTGAGTTAGCGATCCCCATCCTGCCACGAAGTCCGGGTTAGGTGTGACCGTTACCCATGAGATCTGTAATTGTACCACCGCCACAGGCCAGCGGTAGTCCGCCGAAGAAGCCGCAGAGAAAGCGAAAAGCAATGAGCTGGCCCATTGTCTGCGCTTTGGCGCAAGCGATGCTGAAAGCGAAGAAGAGCAGGTCGCATATCCAGTAGAGCTTCAGACGGCCATATACTTCACTCAAAGGAGCTAGCATGATAGGCCCAAAGGCAAAGCCTAGGACAAATACGGAAACGACGTAGGCGGCTATCAGTTGGTCGTCGCTCCGGAACTCCAGCATAACTTGATCGATACCAGGAGCGAACATGCTACTCGCCAAAGGGACAATGAATACCATGAGGCTAACCATGATGATATTGCCAATCTTCTTCCGCCTGGCCCAGTTTCGAGGGTTCGCAGGGTCATGGGGGCCGTCCCAGGTGACAACATCAGGGTTGACATCCTTGTTATTCCACGGCCTTCTGCTCAGCAGGCCCGGACCACCTAGATACTCTGGTTCGGTTGGCGTAGAGCCAAGAGCTTCGGCGTAGGAATGCTCGTCGTGGCTGTCAGACATTAGAACGTGATACAAGGTGTACTTCCAAGTTCTGCCCTAGCACAATCCAAATCGGCGGCAAGAAAGAGGCCAATATACAAATGATTGATTGTCAATGAGAGATCTAACCCGTGTAGACTAATTTGCAAGGATTGTCATTGCTTGGGCCGATAAATGGCGTATAAGTGTATTTGCTCGGGGCCCAGACGACGCCGCCAGTTTAGAAACAACTTCAACGCATCCTTATACTCGCCTGATTCAGTCGGACTTGACGGACTTAGACCATCGCCGACTCGTACTCAGTGGCGTGTCACGCCATCCCCCAGCAGCCGTTTTGCCCAGTTTTGCGGGGCTCTATTCCTGTAGTGAGCAGCGGCAACCATGGATTGCCCCGGGCCTAGCACGGCCGGCCGCATGTGCGTGATGCGGGACGCTCGAGATCCACCTATGCCGTCGCCGGATGTTTGACGAGCCGTCAACCATATCGTATGCCATGTACGATGCAGACAGATTCAGTTATAGAACCTGCGTCCCTCTAAGGACTCTTATACTGTGCGTAGGTAGCTCATATTGGGCTACTGTGTTAAACTTACAGTCAGACAGCATATATCGACCAGGAGCATGAAATGCAACTAGGAATTGTTTCCCAACTTCTGTCCAAGAACTGTAAAATACCACGGTTGGATAGTTGATCCTCCTGCCTGCGGCTTGTCGAAGTCGCTTGCCCACTCAATACCGATGATTGGGTTCAATGCTGGAATCATAACCCATTCCGCAATAACACCCCAAGACACATCCTGACACGACCCTCCCTCTGATTTCCGTGTCCCCCAAGCCACTATTGACTCTATCAAACTATTTGAACCTAACATTCAGATAAGACATACCTGGCTCCACAACGTCGACACCGACAGGCTCAACCTCAGCATCCCCGGCCGCCCCGGCCGCTACAAGGATAGGCGTAAAATGCTATTTATAGGTCAATAAATTAACCTTCATCGTTGGCATATTCACTGTATAAGTTAAAAGTCAAGTCTAAACTCACCTCGACTGTTGGATGGGAGCGTCTGAACTCGTAAAGGGTTTCTAGTTCAAGCAATGCCGCCTTTCGTTCGGCCGCGTTTTGCTTTGCAACAGCCTTACGAAGCTCAGTGTCGAAGGTCCTTGATTCCGCGAGGACCTTCTCGATAGCAGCTCGCTTTTCCTCGTCTGACCTAGCATGTTGAATCTCCGCTATAGAGGCGAAGGAGTGAACGGCCATGCCAGACGCAACAATGAGGTAGCCCTGACCACTACAGTGGGTGCCATTAGTCGATACTAAGTAGGCGGACCAGTCAGAACCTACCGCAGAGTTCGAAAAGCCTCTCCGAGGCGTATCTGACTTTCCAGGTCGTAGCCGTGGAATGTAGAAACTTGAACAATGGGTACCTCAAGTGGCTTCTCCGGCGGGAACATCAGCTTGAAAGGTACCCAGACGCCATGGTCCACGCCGCGCTCAACTCGTTTGGCTTTGAATCCTGCTTTCTGCAGGTGATTCCATACTTCCAATGCGAGTTCGGGCGCATCCAAATGAGGCCATTCATACTCGTAAACAGAAGGTCTCGAATCGTGGAAGTCATTGACAAAATCATGCTTATCAAACGTTGTCAGCTGTTGATCATTTTGCATGTTCGAGGCAGCACCACACACCTGAATATATGTGCCTTTTTTTACATTGACTAGGGTAGACTGTCAGCACTGTGGATGCATTTGAAACTGAAAAAGGAACCAAATACCTTCAATCACGCCTGGTCCATGGATTTCTCCGGCCTCAAAGTGGCCGCTGAAGGTTATGATAGCCTTCGGTAGCGGGGAAATCGCACGGATTTCATCGCCAATAGCCCTTAGGTTATTCTGAACAATGTGATTGTTTTCGGTGCCACTGAAGAGCAAGCTGACCCCAGCATGTCCAATGAAGTACACGGGCAGGGCTTGAAACGGCTGAGTTGCTGGAGGCATCTTAGCAGATATGAACAGAGGTACTGCAATACCCGAGACACCGTATCATATTTGGCGTCCGTGGGCTACAAAGGCGAGATATCTATCATAAAGTTGTACACTCCGAGTCGGAGAAATTAACCTGTCCAGGACCCTCAGGTCAATTGCAAGCTTGCGTGTATTTAGGACATTATGGTGTCATCACATATGGAATAGCTGGAGAAGAAAGGTCCTACCCTGCGGTGGGGCTCGGACGTTGAGGATGTTTTCCCATTTCCCCTTATCACCGAATGGCAACACATGCAAGGTTGAAGACAACATTACCTAGAGAAGGAATCCAGTTCTCTATAATCTCCCTGGGTCTCGACAATTTCAGTTAGATTGTCAGTTGAGGCCCTAGTCTCAGGGTTAAGGTTCTACCGGATACGTGCGCTTCGTACGATGTCGCCATTGATAGTGCTGATGACCGCAGCCACTAAGATATCACCAACGTGATTCCCGTACAATAAAGGGGAGATATTATGCAGCATTGCCAGTTTGATTCACCCTCCACAAACTTGATACACATGACAGAGAGAGTCTCTCCGACCTGCAGAAATGATATTCCAACCTCCGGAGCGTGGCACTTCTGCTGGTCTCTGCGACTTTAAGTCCACGGGGACTGACGGGACAACTTTCGTCATTGCTAGGGCGGACTCGAACAGCGAGAAACACGACATTGAGGAAAATGAACATGGCCTTTTACATCAGTACATTGAACGGGATGGCAAACAGGTATTGATCAACTGGACTAAGACGGAAGAGGCTCGTGTCGTGCGCAAGGCCGACTTCCTGTTCCTCCCATTATTTACAGTACGTATCACATAATATCTCGACCGTTCAGAGAGCAAGTGGAATATTTCAAAATATCTAACGGCGGCTATTGCGCGATCACGTTTACAGCTGATGTTTACATGGATGGCGATAGATCGTACCAATGTCTCTGGTGTTTTGACTTCGACTTTTTTGAAGGACACCAATATGACTAGGGACCAAGCGAACACGGGAGTTTCCCTCCTTTGGTTCGGGATCGTCTTGCTTGAAATACCTTCCAACGTAAGGAGAACACTGGTTGTCCTTGACTCTTGCGCGTTGCGCTAAGGAAGCAATGTCCAGGTTGTTCTGCACCGTATTGGGGCACACTATTGGATTCCCGGCCAAGTCGTCGTCTGGGGCTTGATCGAGGTTCTGCAGTCCTTTGTTAAAAACCCAGGCGGTTGGTACGCCGCACGTCTATTTCTAGGTCTCGCAGAGAGTGGCTTTATACCCGGCGGACTCTACATACTTTCGCGATGGTACACCCAAGACGAGCTCGCCAAACGTACGGTGATTTTTTTTTTCGGTCCTTCCATCTCAGGCTCTTTCGGTTCGCTTATATCCGCCGGGGCACTACGACTGGAAGGTGTTCAAAGCTTAAAGGGTTGGCAGTGGTTAGTGGTCAAGCATGTTGGAATTAGCTCACTAGTCATGCTGATATCATTGACATAGGATCTTTATTATTTGCGGTGTTTCAACAATTGGTTAGTGCCAACGTGTTATTACGCACCCGGAGACCTGATACTGACCAATTCCTGTCCTAGTTGTTGGCATACTCGCCTTCATATTCCTCCCGAAGTCACCGCATCACACTGGCCGCCTCTGTGGTGGCCTTGTACCTGTCCATGGCTGGTTGTCAGAGCGAGAAGCCGACATTTTTGTAGCTAGAATCATCAGGCGTGATCCCAAGAAGGGCCAAGCAGCAACACTTAATATCACGCTCAAAGACATGTAAGTCAAACCCCCTTGATCCACTAGGAGCCCACTGTTTGACCCAATCCCATATACAGCAAGGACGTACTCCTCTCTTGGGAGACTTGGCCCTATTTGCTGGTTTGTCTCAGTGGTCTTCAGTGTGTTGGTGGTCTTTCCACTTGGGGAGCGACAATTATCCAATCTCTAGGTTTTAGCAGGATCCGGGCTAATCTCCTCAATGTCCCGGGGCCCATATTGGCGTCTCTCACTGGTCTTGCCGTGTCGTTTTTGGTGGACCGATATAAACGATTCGGATATGCGATCATCTTCTCCGCGGTCTGGACCTTGGCGGGCCTAATTGCGCTCTACGTACGTGGAACCTCAAAAAGTCACCAACCTCAAGAACATGAAGAAGTCTAACATCTGATACAGCGTTTGCCCGTGACTTCCAAGGCGTCTTGGTCCTTTTATGCGGCGTATGTCGTTACGCAGGCCTCACCGTAAGTTTGGATGATGAGAATTCCGGGAGTTTTCAGTGTACTAACCCCCATATCAGTTCTTGGCAGCCGCTTAACGTGACATGGCTTGCTCTCAACTTTGACACTCCTCAAAGGAGAGCCATTGCGTATGCCGTGTACAGTAAGGACCCAAGAGTCACACACATAAGACAAAATCTCTAATACGTGGAATAGTTGGATGCTCAAACCTAGGTGGAACATATGGAAATCAGGTCTTCCGAGGGGTATGTAGGCTCCATCTGCGCGAAGAAAGATGCAACTGACAGCGAATATTAGAGCGACGCGCCCTTGTACCGAAAAGCATGGGTAGCATGCATATCTTTAGGAGCCGTGTGGCTCGGAATCCTGATCCTACAGACGGCTGCTTTCCAGTGGTTGAATCGACGGTTCATTGGAAGAGTCAAAGAGCAACCGGAGCTGAAGTCCAAGACATTGTTCACCGACGGCAAGGGCCAGAAATTCCGGTACTACTGGTAATGCTTAAAAGATGCCTTAGTACTCATCTATGCGATCACGTTAAAAATTCTTTGAGATTTTAGGATACAGTATTTGTAAACTAAGGATATAAAGACTATCGGTTGGCCTTGCCCTTGCCCCCTTCGCGACATGTAGATTCCGATCTCTTGTTTCCTATTCGAGGCCAATTCTACCGTATAGCCCACACTAAGGGTGGGTACTTCGATGTGTTGACATACCTTAAGGTAGCCACGTGCGCTGCATCCGAGAAATACCAGGGTAGGATCGTAACCATCGTGGCCGCGCACTCATAGTCCGCTTCCGCAGTATTCGCCCCTATAGCCTTGATGTAAACTGGGGCAGGGTCGTAGTCGAGGTCGTCTTTTCGCTTCTCAGCTCACTGTTTGCCGCCATAGCTCCCACTGCTGTGTTTATTTCACTCCGTGGCCGTATCCACCGGTCATCCTCTCTATTGCACATTACAGCGTACAAGAACCGTTAAATTCATTGCCACATGGCCTTATATTGACGAGGGGTGAAGCCGATACACTGTCCAGCTAGGTGAGATTCCCTGCTTTCCTAGAGAAAGGATATCGTCCAGATTGAAGGCATTCTAAAAAGAGGTCGTGTTAAAAAGTCGACGGGGACCATCACATCTCTAGTGGCAGGAGCACCAGGGTTCGTACGGGGGCCAGGAAGAAGAGTTGTCCGAGGGCTTTAACTTGAAGATCATGCGATATCATCGAGTGTTTCCCGTCGAGCGCATCCTGTTCTCTATCCTCTCCCCCATCCTGTACACCCCGTTATTATGGTCTCTATATTATACCTAGGCTATCGATCAATTTTGCTATTAGACAGCATGTGTGTGCAACCGACTAACCTCTAGAAGGACTTACTCCTACCAAAGCCTCACTTGTGTTTACCTATTCGGAGCTTCATCTATTCACAATGACGGATGTCGATGCTCGTTTCCTCTTCTTGGCGGACCTCGAGCTACACAAGACTCAGCGGCCATTCGTCTAAACACCACTCCAAGTCCTGGAAGAGAAGGTCGACACGAGCCTCGAAGCCCTGAAACACCATCGAGCTCGTGTCGAAGGATGTCGTTATCCGCGATATCAGAGGACAGGATTCCTGCTTCAAGCTTAGAGAAACAGGATTTGAGATAGTCAAAACCAAATCGGCGGGCAGCGATTTTCGGTCATTTGTCGACTCAAAAGACACCCGAGAGATGTATCGCGTCGAGACTGAGAATCTTCTGACGGGCCATTTTCAAGCTGCGGAGGTGGTGTGCTACAGCGTCAAGACGGGCTCCCTCGAATACTGCTTACTATGGGACACAAAGGTGTTAAAGTGTTCTGCAGATGCGCCACAATAGGGAATGGGACCCAAACTAACTCGTAGATTTGTCCAAGTACGGCTACCTTAAGCCTCCCGCCAAAGGTGTACACCGTAACTACCTACCAAACTCCTCGTCACACCCCGCCTCGCCTAGCTAATATCATGTTCACACAGTGGTAGGTCATACTGCCGTTTGGCCTGTGCAAAGAATGGTTGGACTTGAGCATACCAGATTTCACCTTCGAACACGCGCCTTCCATCATACTCGAAGCACTTTAGGACGCAGGGATGCAAAAGTACCTTGTGCTAGGATACGGGTACCGAGTTGTCAAGTAAGACTACCCATGACTTTTCCAGCTTCTAATTCTCGTTATCTGATACTCCGTGCTTGAAAGTACCTGGAGACTACTGCTCCCTGTATTAGAAGATAATCTACTAGCCTTTTGCGATACAAGGTCTGTTGATCCGGGAGATCTTGTATTTTGGGATAAGATACTCCCAAACGAATATTGGGCCCTCTATTTCGTAAAGCACAACCAGAGCCAACGTTGGCACTGGCTCTCGAAGCAGACTTAAGATGAGGTTACGGAACACTACTGTCGCTAAGCCTTCGGACCTTATTACGGCTAAAAGCTAAGTCGTATGTATTATTAAGTTACCCTAACGTATCCCGAGATATACTTAATAGTAGTCCAGTGCAGAAATTGTTTACTAGTAAGATATCTCTAGTGACCTTAAGTCTCCAGCAGTAATTAGTTAACGGTACGGTCTATCTCAAAGCTACTACTACTCTCGTCTGGCTTTGATAGTCCTTTATCCCCTATGAAAACCATACTTAAGAGACATATGCCAATCAGAGGTGCCCAGAAAATAAAGACAGCCTTCGAAGCCGCTAAGTAGGCTGCCTGTATTTGAAGTTGCTGAGCTTCTGTCCACCTAGACAGGTCCGGTGGTGCGTATACTGATAACGGCGCTGCTAGTGGTGCATGGATTCGATAAACACTAGAGTAGATCGCAGCAGAGATAGCCAGTCCGCATGCGCCGCCGAGGCATCGGACAAAGTTTCGAATACCAACAATGATGGCGCGATCAGGCTTGTCGCTGTGGGCGTGTGCGGCAATGAGTGCTATTGTCCTAGTTAGTCTTCTTTCATGTCTCGCTTGGAACACGATCCAGAGGAAGTGTCAGTTGAAAAACGTACTTGGTTGAAATGTTAGGCCGGCACCGAGACCCTCTAGGATCAAGATAAAAACAATACCAGTGGGTGTTGTCGTCCTTCCAAAAAGACATCGCAGTCCGGCGCCGATAGTCCAGAACACATACCCGGTCCACAGTACTTCGCCGTACCGTTTCCTATAAGATATATACTGGCCTGATAACACAGAGCTGATGCTTTGAGCAACGACTATAGGGATGGTGAGAGCCGCAGATATCGTAGGGTTCCACTGCCGCGCATTCTGGTAGTATAGAGGCAAGTAGTACAAGCTGCTATAGTATACGATACCAAAGAAGAAGTTCTGAGCCAATACGACACTGACGGCGAGATTCTTGAAAATGTGTGCTGCTCGGTGTAATGTTAGCATGTAAGTCCTTCTGAGGGGAAATGGCTGGGATGGGTGGGCCGGAGAGAGAGAGAGAGAAAAAGAGAGAAAAAAGAAAATGGTAGAAGATCATACGAGGCATCATTGGTAATATAGCCAACCTCCACTCTACGACGAGAAACATCGAAGCGCATATCGATCCGACTACCAGCAAACAAATGACAGTCGCACTGTCCCAAGCGAAGGTAATCCCTCCATCGGATATTGGAATAAGAAGAAAGATGACGGCAGCGGAGCTAAACAGCGTTCCCCAGTAATCAATCTTTTTCAATTTCGTCAGGGGACCGTCTCGTAGCTTCGTAGAAGGCAGTACGAAGAAAGCAAGCAAGCCACTGGTCGTTGAAAGGCCACAGAGCATGAAGAAAAGGTACCTCCAGGACGCCTTCTCTACAAACACGGCTGCGAGAAAGGGTCCGATCGTGTTCCCAATACCCACGCACGCCCCAATGATTCCTTGGTATCTGAAAAGGCACAGGGTATTAGCAAAGTAAACATTTATAAGTTTATGAAAGGAGAAAAACGAACTTTCCCCTCCTTTCCAAAGTTACAACATCTGTTGTGATAATCATGGCTAAGGCATTGATCCCTCCATTTCCAACCCCTGCAAGAGCCCTGAAAGCGTACAGCTGAGGACCACTTCTGGCCAGCCCACACAATAAGTCTCCTAGTGCAAGAAACCCTAGAGATAAGAAGAGAATACTGTTTCTCCCAAAGACATCTGACAGTCGCCCATACAGGACCTGGAACACGGTATTTGCAATCAAGCCAGATGTGCCGGCCCATTGCACCGATTGGGCACAATCAAGCTCATTACCGATGGTGGGCAGTGCCACGGCGATACAGTTCTGGTCGATATAAGATATCAACAATGAAGTAGCAAGGACAGTAATTACGACAACAAGTTTCTTCGTCGATAGGAGGTTTGTCTGGTCTTCGATTTCGACCGCACGATGAGATACCATAGTCGAAACCCGGGAAGATCAACGATGCTGGAGTCGTAAAGAGCACGCCCCTGAAGAAAGATAGAGACAGAAAGAGATAAAGAGAAAGAGATAGATTCCCTAGGACACAGCAAGACTCAAGAGCTGAGATGAATACACTCAAAAAACTTCATCGCCTCAAAGCGAACGATTGCCAAGTCTGAAGCTAGAGAACCACATACTAAGTTAGTCCACGCTATAACCCTATTTTCCGTCTAGCCTCACCTTCTCCCATGATGATAGGATCGGAGATCGGAAGCACAGAGCTTTGGCCGTCGGAGTGTAATCTGGCATGTTGGTGCATCCCAGCTAAAGGCGGGGTTTAATGGAGCCGGAGATAAGTAGTACATAGCTTACATCGTTGAAATTCGCGAAGATCCGCGTCTTTGACGGGTCGTTCCGAGGCACGACAAATCTAGCCACAGGACCCTTCGGAGGGTCGTTCGGATGCTGTGTCGGAGTTAGACGCTGTCGCAGAAAACCATCAAGGGCCCATATGAATGGATCGTGTCAATCCGATACAGATGAGGTATGAGCTAGACCAGATAGCTCTAGGTCTGGCTACAGGCCTGATGGGCATATATTTCACCATTTATCGATCCATTGAATAGTCTGAGGTTTGTCAGAGGACAATGTGCAAAACTTGGCGCTGTTAGGAATTTTGGATTTTCAGGGCGCTCACAGAATGACAAATCATTGCTTTCCCAAGTATTATCTGGTTGCTGCATTTCACCAGCAGGTCTCGTTCGGTCTATCAGACTAGAGGATAGAAACCCCAGAGGAGAATTTTTTTTTTTTCCGCGATGTGATTATGTCTACAAAGGAAGACCGCTGGATTAACTCGCAAAGCTTTTCCGGCTAGCACGCTTTCCACAAGCATAATTTCTTCGTTGACACCATGAAACTACCAACCCTCAGGTGGCTGGTAAAATTGATCCAGCTCGACATATGATCCAATAGAGCTCCCATATAGCCAGGATTGCCGCTGGCCACAGTTGGCATCTTCTCCTGAATTTGTCATTTGATTCAGCATCTGCAAAGCCGAGTCATCGCCCTCGCAAAAGTTAGATAATGTCTCCAGGCTGACTTGCAAGTACGGGGTTATGTGATTAGATATGTTCGGAGGTGATAAGGGGTATTCCGTATCATGACTCGTCGTATGATAGGAGCTTTTATCGCTGGATACAGCCGGCGATATATGCTCCATCGTTGCATTGATGAGCTCCTCCAATGCATCTCGGTACTCGCGCACCGCTGGAGCACGCTCGGCGATGATATGGATCACGCTGGAGAAGGCGCGAAGATCATTCGCCGTCTGGAGAGACCAAAGAGTCGGGGAGATCCAGAGACAGTAGCACATAGTGATCCCAGCGACGAATATAGAATGCACTGCAATGAAGGAATGTCCATACGAGTAGCAAGAGTGTAGCCTTTTGTAGATTTGGCAAATCTGCCCGGAAGCGTGGAGACATGTGCGGATTCGAGTGTCTTGGACGTCCAGCGTTGTCAGAAACCGTTGCAGAAGAAGTCGAATGGCTTTATGATATTGGATCATCGGATAGTCTATCCCGACCGGGGACATGGATGGAAGCTGGGCCTTCCATTCATGGAGCATTTGCATCAGCGGCTCAATCTTAGGGATAAGGCACGTCAGGGTGCGATCGGCTCGGTAGATCTTGTGGTAAATGCGCGATTCGATCTTCTTGAGGCGGATCAGGTGGATCCCCATTGTCAAAGATGAGATGGGGGATGGTCTTGTTGCATCTGGAGTTTGTGTTTGATTGAGTACGTGTGATATGGCCATTGGATCGCGGACGTCGTCATCAATATCGAGTGGCAGGCGCGCATCAATGGTCCGATCTGTAATGCTGGATGGACGGCCGAATGAGATTGACATGTGTCTCTCAAGACAGTAGACAGTCCAGAACAGTCTTCGCTTCAGCTCCTGCTGAAACAAACCGCTGGTGGAGTAATATGCCTCCCTGTGCAGGCCCAGGTCGATGCAGCTGCGCATAGCCATACCAATGAGATACCAAATCCCAGTGTGTGACGGTGACCTCAGATGGTAGATGGCCAAGAGAGTCATGGCTTCCACATTCTTGACGGAATGAGCCCCTCTTGCTGTTGAGATATATCTAAACGCCGTCATGAAGAATTTCTCGGGCTGAATGTAGTCATATTTTTCCGTCATTCGAAGGAGTTGACTGCCAATAGCGTACACCATATATATTTTGAAGATCCCAAATTGATCTTCTTGCGCGCTCGCTTTAAATCGGTCCTCGTGATATTTTTTGAGGTCGTTTCGATCCATAAACGGGTACAATGGATGAATTCTATCGACCACATTAGCTGCTCGTCCCAACAATGACTCCATCTACATTGCACGTTGCATACCTTGTCAAATAAGCTTGGATGATCCTTTCACCCATCTCATCATTTGGTGGTCCAGAGCCATTTCTCACAAGGTCCTCGGGGGTGATGGTGTTCGTCCCCAACTCATGTGGATTTGATGATGATGGTCGGATCTTGTTCCAAACGGTGGCTTGGATGATGGCCCCTAAATCCACGGCTAGTGCATATCCAGAAGACGAGCCAATGTAGCTCTGTTCGCCGCCCAGACAAAGGAATCCCACAGCGTCTGCGATCTGGAGTTCCTTCTCTTTACCATCGTTCGTGCCTGAGGTGGAATTCCCGCTACGATGTCCCCTCGGCAGAGTTGATGCAGACGGAGATCTGTATGCTAACGATTCAACCGTCGCTGGCGTCTTCCCACTGTGCGACATATACTCTTGATAAGCACCCAACTCGTGTGGTTGATTCTGCGTGTTTTCCACAAGCTGTCCGATTCTGTCCGGATGAATACATTCGGCCCCAGATTGGTAGCAATTGCTACAAGACGGAGAGGCACCATCGCAGGCCTGCTTGCGCCGCCTACACCGGTCGCACGACGTTCGCTTGCCTCTCCGTATGCGTTTTGCTGGAGGAGGGCTGTCTTCATTCATCGCTAAGGTGCCATGCGTCGTTGACATCTGCATCGTTTTCTTCCTTGTTAAACACCGGGTTTGTCCAGTAAGTCGGCAGTAACTGGCTGGTGCAGGAGCGAACATGTTACAACCATCTAAACAACAATGACTCTACCGTAGCTTATGTTGAAGTTTGTGAGGGAAGCAATGAAACAAATGCCGATGTCGCAGTTTGCCCCAAGTCTCTAGTCTGTCGAACTAGCACATTAGACTAAATGAGATAGATAAGATATCCACATTGATAAGCGAGACCAATACCTGCAGAGGCGGGGTCTTTGATCGTCATGGTCTTATCATAATTGAACAGACAGATTCTTGGGGGCAGGATTAACTTAAGGAGCCCTCAATCCTAGATGACATGATGGAAGTTTTCTTTTTAAGGTGTGAGACCCAAACGCATGACTGAATATGCCGAATCTCTCCATATCTATCTATATCTCCTTGACACCATGTTATCCAACGTACAAGCTTTACAGTGCATACTTGAAATCCAGAGCCCGATCCCCCTCCTTACCATTGGTCAGAGCCCCCTGAGCGAGCAGCTGATCCTTCTTTGCATTCCTCCACTTCAGCAGAAGATAAATAGCCCCAACTCCCAGCATAGCCAGAGTCTCCATACCCAGCGACACGGAATTGCCCACGATATATCTTGGCCCATTACTGGAAGGGTAAATTTGGGAAGAGATAAGACCGGAAACATTGGCTAGTGACGCGAAGAGAGGGATTCCAACAGAACGCTTGTAGTCCGGCTTGAGATTGTTGGACACCCAAGTCAAGAGCAGAGCATTGTACGGATAGATACCTAATCGCTTGGTTATTCGATGACCAACACGATCACGGTAGAGAAAAAGCTCACCTGCTGCACACAAAAACATTGCAAAATAACCAGCACCAATGCTGGACGTTCCAATGACAATGATATAACCAATCAGCACCGGTATCGGTACAATGAAGGCGCAGGTAGCCCGGCGGTTGAGCTTATCTGAAATGAATGAGGCGAGGAACAGAGTTAAACACGCCAAAACATAAATCGGGATGGTAAGATAGTTGGCTTGCACCGACGTGTACCTGAGCAAGGCGTGGGTAAGCAAGGATCACTATGGAGTGGTGCCAAGCATGACTTACCCGAGGCCACGAATGATAGTCGGCAGGAAAGTCCCAAAACCAAAGAGCGGAATCGAAGAACAGAACAAACAGAGGGCGGCCATGTAGACAAAAGGATCGAGCAGGGCCATTTTTGCGTATGACCAAGAGAATTTGTCATCTCCTTTGTAGATCAGATCACGCTGCTTCCGGGCTAACATGAGACTTTTCTCCTCAGGGGTAAGGAACCACGCATCCTCTGCCGTCGATGGCAGCGTCAGCCAAGCCAAACCACCCAACAGGATGGACATGACTCCCTCAATGATGAACAGCCACCTCCAAGCTGCAAGGCCACGACGGTCGCCCATGGTCTGGATGCCGTAAGCTATCAGCCCACCAAAAGCGCCACTCAAGGCAGAGGCACCATATAGAGAGGCCACGCGCTTGGACTGCGACTGTCTCGAATACACCGTAGAGATAAAGAATGTGAGACAGGGGAAGAGTCCCGCTTCCCACAACCCGAGGAGCAGGCGGACAGCAATGGCTTGGTGGTAATTTTGAATAAAGCCAGTGCCGAGAGTGGTCACACTCCAACAGACCATGGCAATGGCGAGAACTTTGTTCACACCGAATCTCTTGACTGCCATAACCCAAGGTATCTCGAAGACAATGTAGGTGACATAGAATAGGGTTGATATATTATTGAATTCAGTCCCTTTCAGTCCGAGTCCCTCGTCGAACCCAAAAACACGAGCGTTACCTAGGACATTGGTTCAGTACACAATTCAAAGGCAACTGTAGCGACGAAGAACCATACTTACCGATATTAGAACGATCAAGGTACGCAAGGATTATAAGGACGGCCATCTGTGGTAGAACATATTTGTCGAATTTTGCCACTGTTCTTCGCTCAAGTTGAGGATCAATGTAGATGTCGTCGTACCCGGCAGTCGGGGAAGGACTTCGGGAGCTTTCCCTCGGAGGGAGAGTCTTCGACTCGTCATGCATGGTCTTGCCTGTATCCATTGAATCTCGAAGACGGGGGATTGTGCCACAAAGTCTGACTCAGTATAAAAAACTAGATGATTAGGAGATATAGTTGTCCAGTTGGTTCTTATACCCGCGTCGAGTGGCATTTAGATCATGACAGGTATCCATGCTATCGAGAACGATTCCAGTTTCCGAGATAACGGCATAAGACACTCTTCTCATAGAGAGCCATAGTGTTAGCCATGCCTCAAAGTTTCGAACCATTGCGATAGAAGAAGTTGCATGTTTTGTGTTGATAAGACGGGTGGATGTTCCGAAATAACGGAGCACCGGACGCAAGATTGCTAGATGTATCGGCGCTCCGATGCCAAGATAGTTTGATCCCTTATCAGTGGACATGTCATATCAGCTTACTCCTGGCTGTGGGGTTCATTCCCGACCCCAACTCGAACAAGTCTAGTCTGAGATTGGATACCTGGCTGCTTATTAGTGGCTAGACCACGCAACACCAGATGTTCCAATCCCGATCCAAAATATCGAAGTTTGCAACAGGAACAGCGGAGATCTAATGACCCAAGCTGGGCATGTTGTCTGAGGTTTACTGTCCGATTTAAATTGGTTAAGTTGAGGACATCTCGGGCGTCCCGGGGTTTCTTTCAACATCGCCAATATGCCGACGAAAATCGAAGTCAGCGCGCCCTGGAAGGAACGCAGCGACGCCAAGAAATTATCAGTGCTCAGTGGTGTTCCTACCCAGTTTATCCATCCAGAGCTGGAATTCTCGACGACCGACATCAGCCCCCTTTTTGACATACCAGCTAGATACCTTTCGGCGGAACAACTCTCAATCACTTCGCTTGACGCCGTGGACATTGTGGGATCTATCTCCAAAGGAACGTTATCTGCCGTTCAGGTCTTAGATGCTTTTACACACCGAGCTGCTATTGCGCACAAATTGCTGAACTGTTGCCTCGAGTTTCGGTACCAAGATGCCAGGAAGGAAGCCGAGAGATTGGATGATTTTTATCAGAAGACTGGTAAAACTTTGGGCCCTTTACATGGACTACCGATTTCCGTGAAAGACCAGTGCCGCATCATTGGTACGGAAACAACGTGTGGGTTTGTTGCAGGTATTGGGCTCCTCGACGAAGACGACTGTACCCTGGTCCAGATACTTCAGCGAGCTGGGGCAGTGATCTTTGTCAAGACCAATCTCAGTTTCGGATGCATGTGGGGAGAAACTATCAACAAGTGTGTACCTGGCTTTTCCCTCACTCCTGGTCTAACAGTTTCTAACAAAGATCACCCAGTGTCATCGGGCGCACAAGCAATCCATTTAATCGTGCTTTTTCTTGCGGTGGCTCTAGTGGCGGAGAAGGAGCCTTGGTTGGATTTCATGGAAGCCCAATGGGCGTTGGGACTGACCTGGGAGGTTCCATTCGCAGGTAAATCGCAAATACCATGTGCGGAGCAGATTCAATATCTGACATGAACAAGCCCATCAGCGTATCAAGGCCTCTGGGGTCTCCGGCCATCCTCAGGGCGCATTCCTTACCATCGTATGCTGAACAGCATGGAAGGTAACGAGATTGTCGAATCGGTTGTTGGACCAATGTCACACTCTCCGAACTCTCTAGAGCTTTTCGTGCGAACTATCGTCGAATCTGAACCATGGCTGGATGATCCGAAGTGCCACCCAATCCCGTGGAGGAGCGACGTGTTAGAGGACGTCCTCAACGGGCGAAAGCTACGCATCGGAGTTCAGGAGTGGGATGGCTGTGTGCTCCCTCAACCACCTATACGAAGGGCAATGAAGACACTCGAACAAAAACTGCGTGCCGCTGGGCACGAGTTAATCCCTTGGAGGTTGGACCAGACCAAAGCGTTAGCAATCTTGGTATGTGACGTTGCGCCTCAACTCTGACAGCCTTGCGGAGCTGACAACTACTCTAGACAAAAGCAATGACGTGCGATGGCAGAGCAGATCATGATCGAACGATAGCCCGCTCAGGCGAGCCAGATCTTAATCTCTCCTTCCGCTCATCGCAGGTCCCTGACACCGTCCTCGACACCTGGGGTCATGCCCTGAAAAGGCTGGACTTCCAAGCTGGTGTATTGCAACAATGGAGGGCCACAGCAACAGAGAAACAGCCACCGATTGATGTCTACCTTACGCCAGTCAACCCGTCGGTTTGTCCCAAGCATGGCGACTATCAGCGAGTGCGATATCTAGGCTACACGGGCACGGTCAACGTACTGGATTTTACTGCTTGTACAGTTCCAGTGACATTTGTAGATGAGACCCTTGACTTGGCCGATAGCCATGACGGCATGTCTGATGCAAGCGGCAACCCCTTACCTGCGCCGGTTTCCGACCTTGATCGTACCATCCGGCAGAGATACGATCCATTAGTATATAAAGGACTTCCTGTGACCCTACAGATTGTCGGACGGCGGTTAGAAGAAGAAAAGATCTTAGGTATTGCGAAGTTATTATGCAAATTGTTAAGGTTAAATTAAGCTTATATGTAACAATCTTTAGTTAGCTTAAGGGTTAGAAGTAGTTTCTGTTACTTAAGTAAATAAGTATTACAGTCGTAATAGAGAACACAATGCTATACCTGCTAAGTGTGACGATCCTTAGGGGGCCTAAGGGTTAGAGGTAGGTTTCTGTTACTTAAGGTAAGTAAGTGCTAGTAATCGACAGTTGTTACAGGGTCGTTAAGATAGAGTCTTATTCAAGTAAGCTGTAAGCGTAAAGAATACTTAGATTAATCACTAAAGTGATTAAGAACTATCTAACCGGAAGCTATAAGAAGTTCTTCTTTATATAGTTATAGAGATAGTAGTAATAGATTTAATCGTTAGCTAATTAGTTTAATTAGCGATAGATATAATCTTAAACTAATCGTATTTATTAGTTATGTAATTCTAAGTCTTTAGCTTATCTGTAATTATATAAACGATTATTGTAGAATTGATTTTCTAATATAGTAAAAATAAATGACTTACTCTAAGAAGTATAAGGTAGAATCTAGTGTTACGAACTTACAAGTGACGAGGGTGCCCCGCTAATAAATAAAGAAAAGGGCATACAGGGCTTATCGCTAGTCTCAGAAAACTCAAACCCCTCTGTAGCGGTTGAGCAAGTAGGGCTTGTACCTTTTAGCCTACACCCCTACTTTTCAGCCCTCTACCAATCAAAAGCCTATAATCCCTACAACCGCCGAGGGGTCTGAGATCAATGTAAACATTTTCCTTACTAGTGTCATCAACTATATACTACTACTATAATATATATTATACTACGAATATTATAATATATAGAATAAAAAATACTAGTATAAACTAGAAAAAAAAGGACTATTAGATATACTTTTTTTTATAATTATAGCTATTTTATTACGTAAGTTATTTCTTACTTATATAAAAGTATATAATTAGATATATAGATTTTAAACGATTTAGTAAAAATATAAAATAACTTGTTCTATAAACTAAAGAAATAAGCGGTTTTGATTATATAAAAATCTCGCCGATACACTTATATTTGAACGTATAAAATAGAAAAGTATATAAATTTGATATAAAATTAGTATATTTTACTATATAACTTTACAAATATTAGTTAGATAATAATAAAAATAGTATCTTAAGAATTGTTATAATATAGCGGTTTTTATAGTATATATACTTATGTAATATATATTATATTACGTTAGAAATAAACGAGTGTTTATTTATATATATATATATATATAAATAGTATATTTTACTATTTAACTTTACGAATATTAGTTAAATAGTAATAAAAATAATATATTTAGAATTGTTATAAAAAAACAGTTCTTATAGTATATATACTTACGTAATACGTATTATATTACGTTAGAAATAAACGAGTGTTTATTTATATATAT